>JAOTQW010091141.1:0-10889 GCA_026260075.1 Sisor rabdophorus | reverse complement strand
AGGCTCCAGCAGACCCCCGGATTCGGGAATAAGCGGGTAAAGAAGATGAAATGAAGTTGTTTTGACACTTACAGCTACAAGTTTTTTAGGTTGGAACTGACACTTAAATCTGTTAATATTTGTTGCGAAAAATTTTTCAAATCCAGCATAACTACACAAACAGATGTATGGGCACCTTCAAAAAAAATAACAACAAAGTAAGCTTAGGATATAAAAGGCCCATTGGTTTAATTTACCTCAGAAAAGACAATATTTTGGCGTCGTGGTCACAAGCTTTTTAGATTTACTGCTTATAATTACTTTCTCCATTTGGTTGCATTGTATTATTTAAGTCAACGTTACTGGATTAATTTTATTTTTCATTCATTCATCTTCCATACCTGCTTATTCCTTAAATCAGGTTCAGGGAGTCTTATGGAGCCTATCCCAGCGCACATAGGATGAGAGGTCGGGGAAAACCACACATGCACACACAAAAACCACACACACTTGCATTTAATCCTATGGGTAATTTAAGGTCACTTATCATCCTGATGTACATGTTTTTGGACTGTGCGAGGTAACCGATGCAGGCGTAGGAAGAACATGCATACTCCACACAGAAAGACCCCTTGCTCTGGTATCAGGGCCTTCTTGCTTAAAGGCGAAATGCCACCGCGCTGCCCTGCCAATTGAATTTATGGCACTTAATTAGCTATTCTAGTCATGTTTTAGGCTGTGTTTTTTTACAAAATATTCCAATTTCTGTTCAGCCAGTCATGCTTGTTAAAAAAATTTTAAAAGAATGATTTTTTATATTGGTTACATAAAGGTTCTTCAATCGTCTATAACCATTCATTCCTAATCAGCTTGAGCTTGAACAGTGCTCACCACTAAGCTACTGTATTACCCGAGTTAAGTATTACTTGGCTCTATAGGCACCAGCCCTCCAGTTTTAAAGTATTTCACTGAACCAGAGCATAAAGTATAGCTGTACACAACAGAATTTAGATTGACTACAAATCATCAGTTATGCTGCTCTACATGTCCGTTCAATAACACTGCCTCCACAAATGTCCATTAAAGAATTTAGGCAATTCCTGAATGGTTTAGATATTTGCTAACCGACCGAGTAATACATTTTGCCAACCAGGTGTAGAAACAGCTTGCACTATTCAAATAAATAAAAATAATTTGATGGAAAAAAAATTATCAACCTCAGCCATATAAACCGAACATAGGTCTGGGATGCATAAGCCTCACTGGTTTGGTCCAACTGCTACTGCTAAAGATACGCAGTTATCCATTTAGAAGTCATAAACAGGAGTGTATTAAGGGAAACGTTGCCGCACATCCAAAATTGGACACTGGCATTCATTTGGGTGAGTACCTGAGTTCTGTGACTTAAATCCTTTATTATATCTGGTCATCTCAAATTTTAAGGGGAGACATATGTTATTGTCCAAGATGCACTTCTAATACATGCTTCCACAAAGACTCTGGAGAGGTTCTATATGCTCCCAAAGCCAGTCTTGGGCCCTTAGGCCCTAGGGGTAAACGAATACAGATCTGAAATTGTCCTTCAATTATGCTTATAAACCTCCTTTGTAACAAATACAAAGGTCATCTACAAAGAGACTGCAAAAAAAAAAGGTTGGACCAATTTTTTTACAACACTAGAGTTAGTATTTAGTATTTTATACTAAATAACTTTACAGAGAGGAATCCCCCCGTAAGAAACTCATAATTCCTGTAAGTGTGGGGTTAAAGGGGTTGTTTCTAAATGGACAAAAAAAAACTCTACTGGAGAAGAAGTGAGGAAAATAAATAAATAAAGGCAGGCATCCTCTGAAAACCATTTGGTACAGGTCTTTTAGGATGCCGTATCTCCACATTTTGTCATAAGCCTATTGAAGATAAGAAAAAATATATAGCTTTTACATGTTCTTTATGTACAAAACCATCACAAATATATAGGACTCTAGTCTGATAAGGTGATCCATTTCACTGCTTTCTTGCCTGAAACCACCGATTTGTTTAAATGGCCTTCTGATTCAAGCATCCAGACAAGCTTATTATCTACCATTCTTTATTATTTACCAACTTTATTTTACACAAGCAGCTTGTCAGGGAAATTGGACAATAGTTATTTTGATCGGTATGATCCTTTCTTGGTTTTGGTATGGGGATGTTTGTTTTTTCAGGATCTTGGTACATTACCTGATTTCCAGATTTCATTAAATATATTTTAGAAGGGTGTTTTAAAAATTGTCAAAAAGTTGGTTGTATAGTTTCATGTTTTCTGACCAGCAGTTTAATATTCTCTGCTCTTCGTTTAGACTTTGGAATTTAGGGTGGCAATTTTCCAATTCAAATGTTTGATAGTTTGACATTTCTTGTTTTGTAGTAAATAGACAATCTTTACATTTTGAGCATTGAAAGTCTTGATGCTTTGGATGTATTGTTGATGTGAACTTTCTCCACTGTCCTACGATAACATCTGTGGTATGGCTTTCTTGAGGTGTTTGCGACTGTTTTGTCTGCAATTGCGATTAAAGTGTTAGTTAAAAAAAAAGACCTCAAAAGAGATGTCAGTTTGCTAGTTCAAGGTGACACCCTGGTGTCTCAGCTGTATGTCTGCAGTTGCTATTATTAAGGGAAAATGGTCACACCCACAAAGTTAATCAAGGTAAATTGAGCAGGATGTCAGGGTCACAAATAAATAAAATGAGTTGTTGAATAAGCTCCATGACCTGGATGTAAAGAGGTAAAGGATCCGTAAGCACAAGTTATTTTTATAAATAAAATCCTCTATGATCTTTCATTTAGCATTTAGGTTTTTTTTTCCTCCCCATACAGTGTAATGTGCTTTAAATACACCTAATAGAATGTAGACATGGCAGTTTTTTGGCTGGATTGTCCAAGTCTTGCAATGTTACTGGCATACCAGGTGGAATAGAGCACAAGGTGATGGTTTTATGAAGGGTCAGGCAGATTGCCACTGCTTGTAGAGGAGTATTGACTATGAATTATGTCGTTTCTTATTAAAATAGCCGCTCCTCCACAGGGGCACTAAGTATTTCAACTATAAGCTGTAAATATTTTTTACGACATGCAATTATTGGGTGAAGAATTTGTCTCCTGGAGACAGAAAGCAATAGGGTAAAATAGAGAAGCTAGTCGTTGCAGATCAGAAAAATTAGCTTTGAAACCTCTGAAATTCCACTGCATAATATTGTTCATTAATGTCAAGCAAGACTGTAGTGGGCCCCTAAGTCCTACTCCTAGAGAAGGAGCATTGACTGTGAGAGGTTGATATTTCCTTAAGGTTTACGTTCTTGTTTTCCTGATGGATGATTTTTGGAGTTTTAAATTTTTGTTTGGCATACTTAAATTGATCTGGCATACTTAAATTTACAATGGCTAAGGGTTGCTTTTGGTTACTTTAATTTTTGCTTGTATTTGAATTTGTTAGGTTTTTATTTCTGCTAATTAGTTGTGGCTTATCTTTGGTCAACCAGACAAGTTTGGTTGGCAACCAGTTGTTTCGATAGGTACACAACATAGCCAAAAGTTTGATACAAGTAGAAAGACTGTCTACCTGTTTCCTTGCTTCTAGATAGCTAATCTTTCAATCAGAAATATCTAAACAGGCCAAATGACATTTTGACATAGGAGCCCTTATTGGATAGGAGCTTCACAATTCCTGCATCCATTGAAGTTGTTAGACATTACAGCAGAAACCATCCAAACACTTCTAGAGTTGCTGTTTTGATGTGAATTGCCTCCCACCCTCATAGATCTTTAAGGGCCAAACCATGAGGTTTTCTTGTTTTATGCTCATAGCAGTCAATGATGACCAGGTATTCCTTGCAGAACTGCCATGCATAAAGATCTTGCTACAAAAAGCACAGTTCTTTTTTGTACCACGGAAAATGGGCATTTTTATACCGTCAGGGACCTTAAAAGGGCAACCAGCTCTCTTCCCATAATTGCAGCACAAAACATGACGCCACCACCACCTCCTTGCTGTTGGAGCATTGTCAGAACATGGAGGTCGTTTACTGTTTGGAAATTAAAAACAACACTGTTTGGACATTAGCCTTCATGAATGTGTAGGCCCACTGTCGGCGTTTCTGCTCCTGAGCTTTGGTTTAGGGTGGCTAAATAAAAGGTTTAGGCATAACTGCAAACTCTTGTGCTGCGATAGGCTTTATCAGACCCCCGTGACCCCGGGTTCGGGAATAAGCAGGTACAGAAGATGAATAAATAAATGAAAGTTGTTATACCTAATCCTAGGCATTGAACTATTTCTTGCTTTTCGGCAGCAGAGAGATCCTTCTTCTTCCCCATATTGCTGGAAAATGGTAGTCTGCTTAATAATGTGGAACATCCATTCTTAAGTAATTTTCCCTTCAATTTGACTCCCCTGTAAACAAAGATGCGCATATTACCTGATTGGGACTCTAGGGGACTCTAGTTTTCTAGGGGAAACTAGACCAGCCAATTGATTGGATCAGGCCATTCCAACCGGTCATGTAAGTAAGGTAGGAGTCAAAGCACTGTGTTAGACTTGATGGTTTTCAGATTTCAGTGGACAATTTTCCAAATTTATTTTTTTCTTATTTCTCTGATGGTAGCACCTTCAAATCACTTTCTGTAAAGTTTTGTTTCTTGCTTACTTTTGGTATTTAATTTTGATAAGTAAACTCATTACATATTTAAATATAGTTATTTGAGGGAGGAGACAGGGTGGATATACAAATAGAATTTGCATATAATTTTCAGTACACAGATTGATAAATCGGAAAAAATCTTTTTGTATGTATGCATGTTTTAGTATTAACTCCATGCAAGATTTTGTAAATGAGGCTACTGGTCTTTGTCCACATTCTGACCTTTGTGTTTTTCTTAGAGTGCAAAGTTTTTTTCCTTTTACACCTCCAATAAAGGTTGAACTTGTGTCTCTTTCTTATTGTACAGACATGCAGTCCCGCATCAACAATAGCAAGATCCTGTTGTAGGTCCTGGGATGACACTAGGGTTTTTGGTGAGGTTTTTTAGCATTTTGCAGTCTGCTCTCATGGTGAACTTGTTTAAATATCCAGACTTTGCAAGTTGTTTTGAATGTCCTTTATTTCTAGACTATTTTATGGACAGTGAACTGATTTTAAAAGCTTTTGAACTCCTAGTCAATCATGAACTCTTCAGTCTCATAAACTACTCAGCTAATCTTTTATCTGAAGGCCTTGGACAGCTCTTTTAGTCTCGCCATGGTGTGAGATTCATCTAGTTAGTCAAGAGCACACTAACAATGTCCCCATTTTAAATAAGGTTTTTAAATATGGTCAGAATTATTCAAAATTGAAGAGTGTTCTAATCATGTGTAGCTAATGTGATAAACCTTGTGATAATAAATAGTGGAATGTCCTAATCTATTCCTCACCAGAAATTGTCATTTTAGTTTTTAAGTCTTTTTACTTCAAATTGTTCAGTTTTATATCTGAATCTCTTAGTGTTAATTTAAACTGATAAATATTCATATGTCCAGAGGATATTCATATATCCAGAGAATATATATAGTCGGGTACAAGCTTGTAGCCGACTGTATATATCCTCTGGCACAATTTTTAAAAGAAAGGTTACAAATCTAAACAATAATAGGGACTTTACCCATGGTGCAGCATGTTTGTAGCCAACACAAAATTTCCTGACAAGGAGAATGATTTTACCTTCATCAATGTTAAATGAAGCCTTTTCTCTTCCATCCTGAATAATCCTACCAGGCAGAGTCAACCTGTAAGGACAAAAGGGAAATTATCAAAATACACAGAAAACAATCTGATCCTTTTCCACAAAATTTAATTAACTACAAGAGAAAAACATCAATATATATATTCAACCTTGTACTTTACCCAAGCATAGTTCTGTGATATTTCAAGTTTCCACACAAAACCAAAAATCAAAAGACACTCACCTGAGAAAATAGGGCTTGGCATAAAATTTGAAGTTGTCTCCATCAATGCAGATGTCAAACTCGGATGTTCTTGTGTAAGGAACGCGAATCACCATTATCAGAAAGTCTGAATTCTGACTCAGCTCAAATGCTGGTGTTATCATGATTCAGCATCAAAGTTGCTGAAAAGAAAAGAAGTGAGAGTCATTTACAGCTTTTTATAAGAAAGTGGTGTTAAGAAAGTTAAAATATTATGTAGTTCTACAGTTTGGCTTTAGCTACTGGTTAAAAAAATCTTGCATTTATATGTACCATAAAAGTAGATGGCCAGAGACCCTCACTAGGTTGATGACAATGCCATTTGCACTATTCAGACTAAAAGAGTTTTTATTTATAAGGTTCAGTAATGGAAGGACATTCTCATTCTCTATTCTCAACATGTTACATAAATTCACTAAGACATTCAAATTACTTGACAATTTAACTGGATTGATGCAGCTTAACGCTATGCTGATAACGTGTAACATTGGAAGTGGTGAAGGTGTTGAAATGATCAAATTACATTGGGTTTAATTCCCAGCTGTCCATTAACCCTCAAAATAACCCTTAATGAAATCCATAAAAGCACCCACCAAAAACAGTAAATGCAAAAGTTAATTACATATTATATATTCCTATTTTGTTTATATTTTTATATTGCATATTATTACTAAATATTAGTGTGCAAAGGATAAGAAGATCCTTCTGGAACCAACAGCTGCATTTGTCACCCACAAGATCTCGATGTCTACAAATCTATGTATTTGCGGAACAGCATGACAGTGATTTTATATCACTTTTATATCAGGAACAACATCTTCCCTCTATTAGCACTAACTCTCTACTAGCGTCCCACAAGGCTCAGTACTTGGTCCTTCATCTATACTCATTCACTCGGCAATGTTATTTTCTCACGTGTTCACCTACCATTGTTATGCTGATGACACTCAACTTGTCTTTTCCTTTCCTCTACTGACACCACAGCTTCAGGAGGATTCGACTATTCTTATCTAAATCAGTTTACTTATTTACATTCAGTTTCATGTGATTTTTAAACAGGACAACTGCAACTCACTCCTGGTAGGCCTTTCTTTGTGTGCAATTACTCCTTGATCAGAATGCAACCGCATGTGCCATTTTCAAGGCCTCAACGTTTCACACCACTGCTGCACCCTCTCCACTGGCTCCCAGCAGCTGTACGCATCAAATTGAAAACACTGATGCTTGCTACAAAGCCAAAAACATCACACCATCCTACCTCTAAGCACTCATCACACCACTCTCCCACAGATAAACAAGCACCCCCAACTTGTTCCACCATCCCCTAGGACAATGGATAGATCAGTCTTAAGACTTTCTGTTCTCACACTATGGAATGAGCTTCATTAATGTCAGAATAGCAGAGTCACTGGCTGTCCTCAAGAGACAATTAATGATTCACCTCTTCCTAACAAACATAGCACTCAAAAAAAAAAAGGATCTATACTGCGTTCCACATTATTATGCAAATTGTCTTTTTTTCAACTAACAAAAAGGTAATTTTTTTGTCAGTTGAAACACATGGATGCGTGTCAGGGCTCTTCCAATCAATTGGGGGGAGTCCAAATAAAACCACTTAAGAATAGAAAGAATAGATGTTCCACATTATAAAGCAGACCATCATTTTCCAGCTATAAGGAGAAGGAGGAACTCTCTGCCAAAATGGGAGAAATGGTTCAATGCCCTGAAAAAGGTACGACAATTTTAGATATCTCAGAACAACTTCACCGTGATCAGTGTACAATAACGATATTTGTAGCTAATTCAGAACACACACACACACACACACACACACACACACACACACATTTGAGCAGTCAAATAAAGATTTGTGTCAGTTAAATGCAATGGGTTAAGCTGCAGCTGCTAAAATGCCACTGCAAAGCCAGTGTCTCTGGAGTGCCAAGAACAAGGTGTAGTATTCTCAAGATGGTTGCAGTTATAGTTATGCAAGTTATGGTTGCATAAATATGTCATTCAGCCACCATTAACCAAAGCTCAGAAGGCCTGTTGGCCTACACAATCATGAAGACTATATTCCAAAGTGTCGTTTACTGATTAGTGTCGTGCAACCCTGGATGGTCGAGATAGAGTCGTGGATGGTTGGTGAATAGCCACCATGTCCCGAAAAGGCTGCGACATCAGCAATGCGGTGGCGACATGTTTTGGGCTGGAATCATAAGCTGGTCATCCCCTTTAAGGCCCATGAAAGTGTAAAAATGACCTCTGTGGAGTTTCTGACCACTTTCTTCTGTGGTACAAAAAAAAAAAAAAAAAAAAAAAAAAAAAAAAGAACAGTCCCTTTCCTAGCAAGATCATCTTTATGCATGACAATGCACCATCCCATGCTGCAAGGAATACCTCTGCAACATTGACTGCTATAGGCATAAAACAAAAAAACCTCATGGTGTGGCCCTTATCCTCCCCTGATCTCAACCCTATTGAGAACCTTTGGAGCAGCATCATGAAGCAAAAGATCTATGAGTGTGGAAGGCAATTCACATCAAAACAGTACGTCTGGGAGGCTATTCTGACATTCTGACTGCAAAAAAAATTCCAGTGCTGTTCAATTGATGTGATGTGGTACATAATATATTTTTTATCATTTAAAAGGAAAAACGTTTGTTTCTGATACTGTGGCAACGGCTTGTAACAAATATGACAAAGTGTCAGGTATTCTAAACATGTAACCCATTTTTCAAAAATATTATTTAAATAGTTATTTTACACAGAATATTAGAGACTGTGCACTCAATAACACTTGCTTCTTCTTTAAGTTGTACTAGATGCTTTTTCTTGTTATGCTGTTAATTTAGCAGCTCATTTAAAAAAATGCCACAAACGATTCAATTAATGTAAGGTTGCGTTTATAAATTTATACCAGGTATCGCTTCAACAAAACACTGTCATGTGTTCCATAAAGGCTATAAGAAACTGTCTTATTCCACTGTATGCTTTGTCTAAGATATGTCATATTCACATTAATTCAGTTTACAACTCCACCTGGTGCATGTTCCTTCATCCTGTGAGACACTCCCTAAGCAGGAAAGACACTTACACAAAAAAATAAAAATAAAGCTGCAAGCTGTTTCATACTTCTACTCCAATACCTCAAGTGAGAGCGCTCACACTCTTCAAACTCATCATGGTGCGATACACTAAAATAGCTTCTGACCACCAGGTGGTAGTGAAAACAACAAGAGTTCAGCCTGGAAACAAAATCAAGGATAGCAAACAATCAGCAATCATCTAAGACAATTACGTAGCAGTATATATGCTAATTACTACCACAGCTGCAACGTCTCCACTCTGTGGACACCTTACTTACATACCCATTGTGCAAGTCTCTCAAACTGTGCTACAAAGTTAACTACATACATTGATTCATTCATGCCCAGCGCACAAAAGACGAGAGGCAGGGGTTCACCCTGGACAGGTCACCGGTCCATCACAGGGCCACGCATAGACGATCAACCATGCGCACTCACATTCACTACTATGGGCAATTTAGCAGCACCAATCAACCAATACATGATTTTGAACTGTGGGAGGAAAGCAAAGTAAACTCCAGGCATCCCATGTGTTCAGGGTGAGGCATTTATTTTTTTTTTTGCCACACATAACACGCAGCATTTAGGCCAAAAAGTTCAACTTTGGTCTCCTCTGACCAAAGAATCATCTTCCACATGTTTGCGGCGCATTGCAAACAAGATTTTCTATGCCTTTCTTTCAAAGTGTTTTTCTTTCTGCCACTCTTCTTAAAGTTGTTTTGTGGACAGATTCTTCCACCTGAGCTGTGGTTTTCTGCAGCTCTACCAGAGTGACCAACTGCTCTAACCAGTGCTCTCCTTTAGTCTATCAGTTAAGGTGGACTGCCATGTGTAGGTTTACAGTTGTGGCATACTTTTTCTATTTTTGAATAATGTATTAATCAGAGCTCCACAAGATATTTAAAGAATTTTTTGATGGAGAATTTTTTGGAGAAAAAAATGGAGAATTTTTTTTATGACCTAACCCAATATATATAACCTAACTTCAATTTTTTCACAACTTTATTCCTGACCCTTCTGGAGAGTTCCTTGATGCTGCTGCAGTGTTCTTTTTCCAAACTATTGAGGCCTTCACCGAACAGGGGTACATATTATACACAGACAAACACTTAACTAATTTGGTGTTTTCTGAAAGCAACGAATTGCACCGGATTTAATTTTGCGGTATCAAAGTAAGCAATCACTAATGAACAACTGAATGTAAAATGTTCAGAAACAGTTGGTTCTGTAAAACAGCAACAGACCAATATTCTTTATATAAAACAGGCTTTGGAAATGCATTTTTTAAATAAAAAGAAATTAGTATTCATACAAACACCTATCACACCATCATCTGTTACTGTGCACAGTCAGAACACAAACTCGATGGTTCTCTGTTTAAATGTTTAAGTCAGTGCATGTTAAATGTAACGCCAAGCCCTGGGGAAAGGATATTTCATTCTTCACTTAACACATCTATAATAAGCAGAACTCTGACTTGGATACCTTGTAGGTCTGTTATAATACAGCAAATCACATACCTCAATACAAAGCTTATGATTTGACATGCATTTATGTAACAATCCATTTAACAGTCTGAAATATAAATCAAACAGGAACACTTCAGCTTCAGGATGTAGGAAACACAAGTAAAGATAAGATTAGTGAAAAGAGATGATCCTGAGTGTATATCAAATGCTAGTTCAAACACCAGTTTCTCCGGGTACCCCGGTTTCCTCCCACAGTCCAAAATAGGTTAACTGGTAATTATAAATTGCTCATAGTAGTGCAAGTGTGTGTGTGTGTGTGTGTGTGTGTGTGTGTGTTAGTCTATGTGTGGCCATGCG
>JAOTQW010091106.1:0-10892 GCA_026260075.1 Sisor rabdophorus | reverse complement strand
GGTGTACCTCCTGCCTCTCACCCTATGTGCGCTGGGATAGGCTCCAGCAGACCCCCATTACCCCGAGTTCTGGAATAAGCAGGTATAGAAGATAAATGAATTCATAAATAAATGTTATGATTGGTGTAGTATAATGATTTTCTTTATTTATTTTAAGCCAATTAAACAATTTCTGGACAACTTTAATTTTTAATATTTAACTTTAATTCTAAAACAAAATCTTCTCTTAGAACAAACTTAATTTAAAAATAATGTTTATTAGACTTTTAGTACACACATGCTTAGTACACTTCACATTATCTGCAATCCAGCATTTAAAAAATACAACTTATAATTCTACTCTTTTTTTCCTTCTGATTAGTTTGATACATGTTGCTGTTTTTATTGGAAGCGCATAAATTTTTGACCTTTTTTTCGATGGATAGCCATGTCTAAGTCATTTGTTCCTATATGATTTACCATGTTTTAAACTAGACTGATTATTTGAAGCAATGCATTTCAATTAATGGGCCAATGTAAACACAGCCTTCAAAATAAATGTCTAACCTTTAATTGGGTTAAGCAAGATAAGCCATTTACCGTCTTGATCAAACAGCTTATTCTGGTTATTTGAGTGTACACACTTTACCACATGCCTGGTCTTGAGTGAGAAACATGATTGGAGTGTCTTGCAAAATCTTATGTATTATGCTAATCTATAATGTTTAGGTGCTGTCTTTTACACTCTCATTGATTGCTCAGGACTGTTGATAGTGAGAGACTGGTTGTTTTACATATTAGTTATCTCTCATGTCTGTGTTTTTCTCTGGTTGTCTTTTAATTATGCTGCACTCTTCAATAAGTACATTCACTTTCTATGCTGTGACTTTGTTAATATCTAACTGTTTTCTCTCTTTCTCTCTCTCTCTCTCTTACTCTGTCAAGCTACATATTTCACTTCCAAACTGCCACTAATCCAGACCCCCTTTCCACTCTAAATCTGTTTTTGCCCTCCCTAGTGACCGACCTCGGGTTCATGATCGTCGTATCGGTAACTGGGGTCGCTTTCACTTTCCTATGAAAACGCTTCAGCTTCTCTCTAAGGACGTGTGACTGCATAATTTCTGCTATCTGTTTATCACCCAAATGAGAATTATTCTCTGCTGAGTCTGGTTTCTCTCAAAGTTTTTTCCTACTACCATCATACGGAGTTATATATATATAATATGTGCACAAGCGGTAATGTAAGGTGATTTGCTTCATAGTTAAAGTTTTTTGGCATTATAATTAGAAAATTTATGCAGGCTTTTTTTTGCATATTTGTACAGGTTTGGGCATTAACCTTTAATTTAGCCACTCTATCTAAAGCTCAGAAGCAGAAACGCCTGCAGTGGACCTACATGTACATGAAGACTAATTTTTAAACAGTGTTGTTTACTGATGAGTGCTGTGCCACCCTGGGTGGTCCAGAGTTGTGGATCAGTGGTGAAAGGCCACCATGTCCCAACACCCTCAAACCTATTGAGGGTGGGAGACAATTCACATTAAAACAGCATCTCTGAGAAGCTATTCTGACATCCTGCCAAGTAATTCTAGCAGAAACCATCCTAACACTGACAACTGTTATAGATGCAAGAATTCTGAAGCTCCTATGCTCCTATATCAAAATGTCATTTGGCCTGTTAAGATATTTTTGATTGAAAAAGCTTTTGAATGCTTGCAGTTTAACTAATGACTAGTTTTAACAACAATAACAGTTACACACACACACACATATCCTCCAGATGAATATTTCTGTTAGAATATCACTGGTGACATACTGTTTAATATGTTTAAAAAGGTATTAATTTACTTATAATGAAATTAATTTACTTATAAAATTAATTTACTTACACAATTAATTACATGCACACATTAATCGTAAATGAAAAAGGAATCTCCCTAAAACATTGGAGAGTTTGCCAGATTTATTTAATATATGATTAATAAATATCAAATTGTATAATAATCTGTCATATTTGATCATGTGATTAAAATATTTATTCACTTTCTTAAAAATGTAGAAGAATTCAGTAATCTATCAAGAAAAAATAGCTACTTTTAAAATTACAATTATTTGTAGTTTAGTTCTGGGCAGCATGGTGGCTTGGTGGTTAGCACTTTTGCCTCACAGTAAGAAGGCTGGGTTCAACCCTATCTGTGTGGAGTTTGAATGTTCTTCCCGTGCTTGGGTGGGTTTACTTTGGGCACTATAGTTTCCTTCCACAGTCCATTAGGTTGATCTGTGTTTTATATTGCCCACAGAAGTTAGTGAGTATGTGGACTGTGATGGACTGGTGACCTGTCCAGTAGGGATACACCCTTCTGTCTATGGATCTTAAGGGAGCTGGGATAGGGTCCAGCAGACGCCTGTGACCCCGAATTGGGGGAAAAAGTGGGTACAGAAGATGAATGAATGTGGTTAGCTTATCTATATCAAGTAGAAAATTAAGTCTTACACCACTTCCAGATTAGAAAGATTTAAAGATTAAAATTGTTAAAGATTACAGCATAAAAGTAATATATCAAAATAGATTATAGATTAATGTGCCACTTTATAACAGAAGCTTTCATTTTAAGATTAACGCTTAAATACCAGGCGCTTTGACCTAAATGTAATTCTCAAAAGCTTTTAGCAAAATGGGTGGGTAAAAATCCATTTTTTTCAATTGCCCTCGTCCTTCCTTCTACTTAATGCTGATTATACACTAAAGCTGACACTGTCACTTTGCCTCTTCTTCCTCCTGAAGCAAAAACTCAGACAAGAGGATTATCCTAAAACCCAACCTGCTGCTGCAATGATAGGTACATCCACAGGAAATGCTTTTCTTTTCCAACTCTGCCTCATGCTGAAAGAACACAGACTCACACAAATGTCTAGATTTCTTCTGTTGGAAAATGACAGGCTGTCAGGTTGAGTGGTTAACATCTTTTGCCTTCTTGTGGGAGGACTGTTTGCGATTTAATAATTTTTGCGCGTAGGGCTTGAGAAGATAATGTCGTGAAACTATTGGAAGCAACTGAAACCGAAAGAAAAAGAGTGTTTTGTGTGTGTGTGTGGGTTAAAGTGATTTAAAGATTGCAACAAGGTGCTCTAAGCTGCTTTGCTTCACGCTTTAGATCTAGGAGGGCAGTTCGCGTCAGAAAAGCATCACTCGTGTTCAGTGATGTTGACAGGCTGAATAATTTAGATTGGGGCCCTTTGCCTGTGACACAGAGTTATTTGTTAAAGCCTGTGGTAGCTCCTGTTTTGAAAATTGAAGATCTGTAAGCTTTATGGTTACAACATAGGTGGGGTGTGATAGACAGAGAAAGAGTGCATGTTGGTGGTTGCAACAATTTTGACATATACACACACAGGGTACATAATAAAACCTTCTTAGATTAAACATTCTTTTCGAATGCCTTAGTACCTAATTTCTAGAGCTGCACTACACATGAATCCAAAATGCTCAGCTTAACAATAATATTTTCACGTTAACAATAGACTGTTCATGGAGGAAGTGGTGGCCTAGTGGTTAAGGTGTTGTACTGATACCAAAAAGACAGGGGTTCGATTTCCAGCACCAGCAAGCCACCACTGTGGGCTCCGGAACAAGGCCTTCAATGCCCAATTGCTCAGTTGTAAGTCGCTTTAAATATGGGTGTCTGCCAAATGATATAACTGAATGTATATGATGAATGTACAAATGATCCAGAAACAATATCCAATCAAAACAAGATCTGACAAAGGAGCAAGTTAGACAGACTAGACTGAAACCTATTTTTTCTTTTGAAAAAAATTCATTAATTCATTCATTCATGTTCTGTATCCGCTTATTCCCAAACTTTGGACAGACTCACTCCTATGGGCAATTTTGAGTCACTCCGCAAACTTCGCACAGAAAGACCCCAAGCCTAGTAATTGAACCCAGGACCTTCTTGTTTTGAGGCGACCGTGCTAACACTACGCCACTGCGCCGCTCTTTTGAAATTTTTTAAATTATTTTTGCAATTCATTTCTTTTTATCATCTGCCATGTTTACTCTCAAGTGGAGAGAGATTTTCCTGTGTTCACAGTGATCTTTTGGTATTTGTTGTGCTGTCTTTGTTACATCACGGCACATCACGCCAAGCAAAACGTTTAACTGCTTACACTCTTTTAACATTGGAAAAATATTTTCGTCTGCACCCAGCATTAGTTATTCTACTTCCACAGACATCTAATCGCAACCACCTGTTTCTAATTAGCACACTCCTAGTAAACAACCCAGACTTTAATTAAATCTTAGCAAAATCTTCCTCCTGCTTTATTAATAATGTTACTGAGCCCTTTCATTGTGTACACGCATTTCCGCTATTAACCCTGACAGACTTTTCATTGAGTTCTAACATAGGTAAATCTGTCTGCAGATTCAATCATATGTTGCCTGTCTGTTAATGTTTTTTTGTGCATCCTGATGAGAAACAGAGCAAAACATTCTTGCTGGATGAAAAAAAGTTATTTTTTATTAACTTCATATAGTTTACCTACTGATATTCATTCATTCATTCATTCGTTTATTTATCTTCTATACCCGCTTATTCATGAACTCGGGGAGGAACATTGGCAGGGAGTACATTCAGTGCAGGTCACCAGTCCATCACAGAGACACATACACACCACCACACACACTTACATTCACTCTTAAGTGCCATGTTTGCAAATCGCTTATATGAAACGAAACTCTTTACACATACTTTGTTTTTCTATTTTTAACCCTATGTATCAAGAAGCTTTATTGTAATTTTAACAATATTTATAAGATAAAATTCACATTCATTCATTCATTCATTCATCCATTCATCTTCTTTACCTGCTTATTCACGAATCCGGAGTCACAGGGTTCTGCTGTAGCCTATCCTAGTGCAGGCAGGGGGTACACCCTGGACAGGTCACCAGTCCATTTCAGGGCCACACACACACAACCACACGCACTCATGCACTCACATTCACTCCTATGGGCAATTTTGGAGTCATTAATCAACCTAATGCACATGTTTTTGGAGTACCCAGAGGAAACCCACGCAAGCTCAGGGAGAACATGCAAACTCTTCACAGAAAGACCCCAAGCCCGGGATTCAAACCCAAGACCTTCTTGTTGTGAGGCGACAATGCTAACCACTACGCCACCGCGCCGCCCATAAAATGCACAGTAAAATAAAACATAGTTTCTCCAGAATCTAAGTGCTACAAAAAAATTACTCGTTCTCTAAAACACTGAATAACACAAAATAACAAAAAGATACTTAAAAGGAGAACAACACAGAGCTAAGGATTAAAGAATAAGTGTCTTAGCAACATAAATTGTATGTGTGCATGCAACCTGGTGCAAACAGTACAAGACAGACAACGCAAAAACAATACAAACATTACACCAGACAATACAAATTGGACCAAAACATTCTAAGTACATTTAAAAGGGCTGACCAGATTTTGTGTGATTTATTACAGAAGATTCCTGTCTGATCTTCTCTCTGGTCCATCACCATAGAAAACGAGAATAGTCTTAAATTCAATCCCTGATACACTCTCATTTTCAACTTCTCTGTATCACCTACTGCATACCTCCCTGGAACTGTTTCATATGCAAAACCTTAATAGACGCATACACTTACATATGCTACTCAGCTTTGTAAAATATATAGCATCATTATCAGGCAGATGATTACACTTCTGTTCTCTGACAAATAATTAGCTTTAAGGTTTGTGCTCTGTTAAAAAATAAATTGCTTACTTTTCTGTCTGCTGTATTTGGCTTTTTGTTTGTGATAAAAACCTAAAAAAGTTTATTAACAGTCACGGGGGTCCTCTGGAGCCTATCCCAGTGCACATAGGGCAAGGGCCAGGGCCACAGACGGACAAACACTCACAATCACTCCTATGGACAAAAAAGCTGTAACAATAACAACATCCTGTATATTATTTACAAGGAAAACTATTCAGTGACATTGCAAATTCTGTTTAAAATGGTGGCGTTTAAAAAGTTAAAAAGTCATGAATCATTACCCAGTCATAGTGTAATAATTGTGTAGAAATGCTCTTGGGTCTTAATTTTTACCATTAAAACTAATGATCACTGGTGCAATTTTTAATTTATAATTAAATTTCAAGCTAATCCAGAATCCATTTACACTTTAAGAGAGAAATGCAGTAGAGCGTATCCAGTTTCCGTATGCTCCCCAAAGGGACTTGCTGCGTTATGATGCTTTGGAAACACCCTTTTAAGTTTGCATTTAGCTCTGATAGAAATGCTCGGGCTCTGGCATCTGAAACAGCGCCTCACTTTCTGGGGGAACCATGTTATTACGTAAAAATTAATTATGCAATGATTTGGCTTACACTTGCCCTGCAAATTAACTGTTATTTATTAGTTTGTTTGTTTAGATATTTTTGTGTATCATTACATACCATATATTTTTTGTTGTCATATCATTGCATGACAAAAGTCTTTGCTCACCTGCCTTGACTTTCATATGAACTCAAATGACATCGCATTCGTAATCCATAGGGTTCAATATGACATCATTCCAACCTTTGCAGCTACAACAGCTTCAAGTCTTCTGGCAAGGCTACATTTTTACCTTTCTTTCAAAAGCGCATTTGTAATGCTGATCTTGGATGAGAAGGCCTGGCCTTCAGCCTCCGCTCTAATATATCCCAAAGATGTTCTACCGGGGTAGAGGTCAGGACAGTCAAGTTCATCCACACTATACTCATCCATGTGATCCATGTCTTTATGGTACTTTTGAAGTAAGCTTTGAAGAGGGAGGGGCCAAAATGTCTAAAATGGAAATTTGTGTCTATGGAATTTAGAGCATTTAGAGTTCCTGATCCTATCCCCCTCCATCAAACTTTACACTTGGCACAATGCAGTCAGACAAGTACCATTCTCCTGGCAACCACCAAACCCAGATTTGTTTATCAGATTGCCAGATGGAAAAGCGCGATTCGTCACTCCAGGAGACGCATCTCCACTGCTGTAGAGGGTACTGTTTTTAGGCTAATCTACAAGCCATACAAGTGGATTTGTTGCACAGGTAGCATCTAAATGTTTCTAAAAAACAGTCTGCACGCCTAGCTGCTTGATTTATACGCATGTGGCCATGGAAATGATTGAAATACCATATTCCAATTATGAGATGGGTAAGGAAATACTTTTATAAAGTTTATATAGAGTGTATAAATATATATGGTTTGCATGTTCTCCCTGCGCTTGCATGGGTTTCCTCAGGGTACTCTGCTTTTCTCCCATAATCCAAAACCATGTACATTTGGTTGATTGGTGAATTTAAATTGCCCTCATATATATATTCATATTTCACTATAGTAGAGTTACTATAACTAGTGCAGCAGTATTAATGCAAAGGAAATTGAGAAAATTCAATGTTTTCTAGTATAGTAACTACACAATACAATATATTTTTTCATATGATTAAACATTGTGTGCTAACTATTTTCAGTCAGAACGGCCTACATTTGACCATATAGTGTGTTTAACATCTTGCAAGATAAAAATATTTGTTTAGATTTCTTCAGATTTAGATTCAGGTTGGGCTTACCTGTTTGTGTGCATGGTCATAAGAGTTTATATGGTTGTCAAACTCTTGATGCTTGTGGTACTGTTTGTCACAGAGCTCGCAATAGAAGTTAGCCTTTAGATTCTCCAGTGCTTTGGTTAAGGCTTTCTCCTTACCAGCATAGTCCTGCTGATCAGAGAGAGAGAGAGAGATTTTTATTAAAATGGTTAAAATTCTGAATTCTGAAAAACGCTTTTTAATCAGGCAGTATAAAAAGTGTCAAAGTATTAAGAATAGTCCATGAACACATTTGTGAAGCATGGCTGTGGCAATTTTCCCATTCTGCTACAATAATATTAGTGTTTTTAGACAGTAATGTATGGTGATGTCTGCTGAGGTATTATCAGTGTTCAAGTTCATCCCAAAGTTGTTCAGTGGGATTGTGGTAAGAACACTGTGCATCTCTTCTACTTCAAACATAACACACCGTGTCTTCATGGAGCTCAGGGGCTTTGTCATGCTAAAAGTGCTTCAGTGAAAGTAAAGCTTAGTGCAACAGAACATAGAGACATGGTATGCTGGTCTTAAACAACTTTGGGCTATAAAGTGCATTAATTTTTTTTTTTAGTACAGATTTCAGTACAGTGATCAGTATAGTTATTGTAATATAATTAGTGGAATCTACAGTCCTGGTATGTTGTTATTATTAACCTTAAACTCAAACATACAATGCAATATAGTTCCTATTGCAGCAAGAACAGAGTGAGGAATTGAAAAATGAATGTTAGGGTAAGCCAAAATACAACCATTTATCTCAGCATATAAACAAGCTTGATATAGTGGAAAACCTCAGAAAAGGTCAGGTTAATGGATTTTGCTTTAAAGTTAATTGAGTTTTTGCAGTTACTTCTGATTCAATTTAGCACATATAAACACAGACAATGGCATGCCTTAAACAGATTCAGGCGTTCAAACCAAACATTTTTGTAATTGGTGCCAAGTATCACATTTTTCAGTTTTTTACTCTCTTATCTACACAAAAATAGTGTCACATAATCAATAAATGACATATGAATTTGTTAGAACTTTACTTCTCACGTTTCAACAATGCACACATGACTTTCTTTATGCTTTCTTACGGATACACTTCCAACTTATTGCTTTCAACCTAAAAATACACTTTTTCCTTGAACGCACCTTAAGACATTATACCTATTGCTAGGCAACAGAGCTGTGCAGGTAATTAGCCTAAATGCGCTGTACCTTGACACGCCTCACATGCACCTATGCTTCGCTATGTGTGCACATTAGCTCTGTATGTGAACTAGTGCACAAAATTAATTCATTTATTTATCCTCTATAACCACTTATTTCCAAACTCTGGGACATGGGGGGGAGGGGGGGGGGTCTGGTGGAGCCTAACCCAGCGCACATAGTGCGAGAGGCAGGAGGTTAACCCTGGACAGGTGGTGGACAAATTTAATACATAAAAAGCGTCATTTTATTGCCATTTTGCTATTTGGGTAGCCATTAAAAAACATTTGTAAACTTTTTTGTGACGATGGATGCTCTCATGTGGCTACCAGTAACTTTAATAATAAACTACACATTTCTGGTAAGGAATTTGACTAGACTGTGGTGAACTTTGCAAGACGGCCACAAAATGTTTAGCAACCTCAGGCACTAATGACTGGTGAAGAGATCTGGGGTCCTGTCTGTGTTCTAGTTCATTACTCTTTAGTGAGGTAAAAATCAAAAGCTCTGTGAGGTCACATTTGTTGACAATATGTCTTCATGGGAATCAGGAGCTATGTGCAAACGGGTCATTGTCATGTTTATGGTTCTTAGTTCTGCTGAAAGGAATCGACTGGTGGGTTTGAAACTTGCATGGTTTGAAAAAGACACTGTTACAGGTTTGCTGGTAAGTTGTCTGCAAACATTTTCTAACCTAGTGTGTAAATGAGAAAATTACTTAATTAACTGTGTAGTATATCAGAATTCATAAATAGATAAAAAATTTTTTTTTTTCTTGTGAATCACAATTCTTAGTCAAAATTTTTAGTATTTTGACTGCAGGTTTAAGCAAGTATATTGCTGTCTGATCGAAACATGTTACTCCTCTTCTCATGAGATGAAAGCAGATGATGGAAAAGAAACACAAAACTGATGGTTATCAATCTGTCAGCAAGGGCTTGGTTTTGAAAGCGGGTTTTATGTGCAAGAACCAATAAATCTTTATTTGTGTTTCTGAACTGTTAACCTGAGTGATATCATCACACTCACACACACACACACATCCCGCCAACATAACAGCTTCATTCCTTATCTCTTTTCATGAAGCATGTCAGCTGCTTCCTCCATGCTGTCCACTACTTTATTCCACTTGATCAAAAATCTAAATTTAGCCTTACAGATGTAGGAGAGATGCTGAATATGGTGGTAATTTTGTCACTTTAATACTTTCCCATGCCTTAAAACAACAGATGATAGCAGATTTCTTGAAAGTAGATGACCAACAGAGAGGGATGCCATGCTTTATCACATTGCCGTGTTCTCTGAAGCTGAGTTATAAATTACCAAAAAAAAGACTGTCAGAAAGTAATTTTTTATCTTTATTAATTTAGCTATCAATCCAGCTATCAATTTGGTGTACATCTTATGCTATACATGTTCAAAAAGACCTTGGATTCAGACAGTTCCACAGGATTTGGGACCCATTTTTTTCTGCTACCCCTATATGAATTATGTGCTTAGGAATAAATATCTAATAAATAAAAAATCTGTTTTTAGTGGTCACTGTCTTTTAGTAGTATATAGTAGAATGTAGTAGAATGTAGTCCCTATGTCACTAAATTGTGATTAGTGTGTATAAGAAAACAATCTTGGAATTTTTATAAATAATTTTAAGGTCATTTAATTATTGATTAGAAAAATTTGAATTTTGTGAATTGATTTCAACCTGTGGGTCTCAGAGTAGAAGGCTTGGCTGGAGTGAAGTCACACACACACACACACACACACAGACACGCACAGACACACACACACACACACACACACACACACACACAGCCTAATATGCAAATCTTTAAATAGTGAAAAGAACAAAAGACAAATGTAACAATGTTTTTCAGATGAATGTGTATAAGGATTTTTATTTATTTTTACATTTTGGGTCATGGAGCAAGACATTTAAAATTTTTTGCTGTAAATATGACACATGACAGACAGAAAGAGAGAGAGAAAGAGAGAGAGACAGAAAGAATAAAAAAAGAGAGATCCCTGTGGCGGGCGGCGCGGTGGCGCAGTGGTTAGCACCGTCGCCTCACAACAAGAAG
>JAOTQW010091100.1:0-10893 GCA_026260075.1 Sisor rabdophorus | reverse complement strand
GCAAACTCCGCACAGAAAGACCCCGTGCCCAGGATTCGAACCCAGGACCTTCTTTTTGTGAGTCAATGAATAAATGAATATGTGCAGCTACATTGCAGTTATAAGCCCTAAACTCTAGGTGGTGCTGTGTGCTTCCACTACAACCCAAGAAGAAGAATGTTGTTGTCATGGCGGTGTTTAAAATTCAAGCTTTGTTTACGTAGACGTTTATTTAGCTAATTAATATTTTTTTACTTCTATTGACCAGTCGGTTACACGAATATATGATATTTCATTATCAGATATCTCATCAATTCCGACTGTGATTTTCCGACTAGTTTTTTGTGAGTAAGCTGGCGGTTAAGTGTGTCTTTAAAGCTGAAGGTTCCTGTGTTCCAGGACGATGACTACAGATTATCAGAGGGGCTCGCCAGTAAGAGACGCTGCATGGGTTAAAAAGCACAATACAGACCAGATCCTTGGGCCGCAAACACAGGTAAATGCTGCCTAATAGCACAGAGTATGAAGTAAAGTTATCTGTGAAACCAGGTAATAAAATAAAATCTTTCACAAGCATAAAATTAGACCAACAATTTCAAGTACTGCGCTGAAGACAGTCGCCACAATAATAATATAGTGTTTTATTTAGATAGCAACAAATTGTGACAGTTATTGTTACTTTCAGGTAAAATCTGGTCATCTGAGGGCGAGAGAAAGAAGAAGGGATATAGAAAGAGAGTGAGCTAGAAAGAAAGAGAGTGAGCTAGAAAAAGAGAGAGTGAGCTAGAAAGAGAGATAGATAGAAAGAAAGAGCGAGATAGAAGAAAGAGAGCGCAAGTGAGAGAAAAAAGAAAGAGCGCAAGTAGGATAGAAAAAAGAAAGAGTGCAAGTGAGATAGAAAGAGGAAAGAGAGAGCGAGAGGGGGATGGAAAGAGAGAACAAGATAGAAAGAGAGAGCGAGAACGAGTTGGAAACAGAACGAGAACAAGATGGAAAGAGCGAAATAGAAAGAGGCTGTGATGGACAAAATACTTCCACGTCACACCTGATGTTAACAATGTCATCAAATAAGTCCCCTATTAAAACCATTTGTCCATTTATCCTGTATTTTAATGTGTATAGTGCTGTATCAAAATAATAGTTTGTTCAAAGGTCTATGATTTCTATAAATGCATCTAAATAAAACTTATTTTACTTTTCCTCACTTTACTTTATTAAAAATAAATCATTCATTCATTCATCCTCCATATCATGTAAAGGTGTCGGTTTTTCTTAAGCTGCTCGTTGTCTGGATTTTCGTTGTCTTTATTTTCTCTCTCTTTATATATATACAGACTGAGAAATTCTTTAAATCTATTTAATAAAACTTAACCTCCCATTTTTTTTCTCACAGCTTTTGTTTAATCTTGCCCTGCCGACCGATAACCTGAACCGAGCAACTCGAGTAGATCCTCCAGGTCCTATCGTGATTGAGAGGCGTTTAGCTCAGCGTGAGCTCCATGACGCCAGTGTGAACTGCAGCAGCTCCTTATGCCTTTCAGTTCTCTCTGAAGAGCAACTGCAGACTGCAGTATGGCTGGCCAAAAAAGACCTACGCAGAAACCGACAGGGGTCAATAAATACTTTGTTACACCTCACAGAAGTGAGGTCTTCGAGTCCAGATAAGAAGGAAGCTGACAATCATCAGGTACCTAGTTATCTGTACTTGCAAAAAAGCCAAAAGTTTGTGGACACCAAACCAGCACATCTATAACTGTTGCACAATTGTGAAGGATATCCCTATATGCTATATTATTAAAATTAGCTTTCAAAAGGCCTAAACAAAATGGCGTGGTGGCATAGTGGCTAGCACGGTCGCCTCACAGCAAGAAGATCACAAGTTCAAATCCTGGGCAAAGGAACTTTCTGTGCTGAGCTTGCATGTTCTCCCCGTGCGTGTGTGAGTTTACTCTCTGTACTCTGGATTCCTTAAAACAAAAACATGTACATTAGGTTAATAAGTGATTCTAAAAAGGCTCATAGGAGTTTTAGTGTGAGTATGTATGACCCTGTGATGACAGCCAAACTGTCCAGTGTGTACCCCTTTTGCCATTCTTCTATAAATTTGGGAGAGGGCTCCCGCAGCCCCCATGATCCATAATTAGGGAATAAGTGGGCTATAAGATGAAGGTCCAAACACCATTCCAGCGTGGCCATGTCCATGTGCAAAAAACGCCTTCAAGATTAAAAAAAACATGGTGTGGACTACTCAACCCCACTGAACACCGTTGGGATAACCACAGAAACAAACTGCACCCAATACCTCTTGCATTAGAGTCTGAACTTACTAATTATTTTGTGGCTGAACGTACGAATGAACACAGCCACACTTTTTATAGGATTAAGCCTAAAACTAAATCTGGGATAGATAATAAATAAATGATAGTACTTTTGTCCATACATTGTGTTATTAACTGTAAATTAATTTCTTATTTCACCATATTACAGTCATCAGTGTTAATTAACCCTCATTTGGTGTTTCTTATCCAAATCTAGAATGGCTTGTCTTTTGATGGTAGGCAAAGAAAAGAAAGTCCAGAGAGAAAGTCCAAGTCAAGGACACAGATGCCTGGATCTTCTTCTCAAAAAGGTTTCCCACCATCTTTAGCTGAACAAGGAGAGTCTCCTCCAACCAGAGACAGTGGTATTAAAACTATAAGCAGTGAGTCACAGCTTAGCAGAGAAATCCGCAAACTACAGAAACAGTTGGAGACTTGCGTGCAAAGAATAGAACAGCTCGTGAATAAGGGTAATGCTAGTCATATTTTTTAACACTCTTATTGTGTAGCTGTTTCAATGGATGCAGATGTTAGATGGATTGTGTGTTGTGCTCTGCAGAACGAATGGTAGAAAGTATAGAGCCGGATGAGAAACGCAGAATTGAGATCCGCCAGCAGGAACAGGCTGTTCGCTCTGCACGAATTATCTATGTCCTACAGCAGCAGGTCAGTATAGCTGCAATGCAACAAAATTCACAAGAATCTTCATAAAATCATTTTCTTTACGGCAAAATTAGTGCTACAATCGGAAAAACTTTTAGTCTTCCAACTTTTGATGATAATGATAATTTATAAACATTTAGGTAAAAGAAATTCAGCAAGATTTGGACAAGCTGTGTTCTCAGAGTGGACAGTCTACCAGTAAGGTAAGAGGTGTGTGACATAAAAATTGTCTATACTCTAAGAATAGGCTCTTCAGAGACTGAGATGCATTATTTATCATTTTCAGTGCAGGCTAGCAAACAGGTTGGCAGCAGCTAATCGCGGTGCAGTTCGAGCCATGCAAGCATTTATTCAGCAGCTGTCAGACCCTGCTGACTGCAGAATACCTGTTCAGTGTAAAGAGCTGGGTCAGCTTATACGCCAACTCTCGCTCTGCTCTGCCAAGGTAGAGGTGGCTCAAGGCTCATCTGTCCCAGCAATCACGCTGGACATCCTGCAGAAATTAGAAGTAATAACAGATTTTATATGATTCAATTTTTGGATGTGCAATTGATATTTTTTTAATAAAAGTGTGTGTAATGTATGATTTGAAGCTTATAATATTTTTTTACAATTCCCACTTAGATGCTGGACCTGGCACTGAGTAAGCAAAACAGTCAGCAGAAGCAGGAGCCACGTAAGCAAAGTGGACATGGCAAGTCGCTTAACCGCTTTCCTCCGGCCCAGACTACTAAAACTAGTCAACGACCAAAGAAATTGTCAGCTTTAAAAACAAGTAAGAAGTAATCTCTTTTTGAACACTTTACCAGCACATCCATACATGCATTCTTCATAAAATTTGCTGAAACAACATTAAAAAGACCATTTCCACTTAACCTTGATTGCAACTTATTCATTCATTCATTCATTTTCTAAAGCACCTTATTCCCTAACTTGGGTTCACGAGGGTCTGCTGAAGCCTATCTCAGCACACATGGGTGTACACCCTGGACAGGTGGCCAGTCCATTGCTGGGCCACACATAGATGAACAATCACACATATTCACACTTGCTTCTATGGGCAATTTAGAGTCACCAATTAACCTAATGTACATGTTTTTGGACTGTGGCAGGAAACTTGACTACCCGGAGTAAACTGTTAATATTACCACCATTTAGCATCCAACTAAAGTTGTGGATCCATGCTTTCATTGTCATTGTTGAGAAAAAACATTGTCACAATTTTCACAAACATCATCACTGACTATTGTGATATTTGGGTTCTTATTACTTAGACAGATCAGCAGCAGGCCGGCAGATAAAAGAAGGTCAATTCTTGTATC
The DNA here is from genome assembly GCA_026260075.1 of Sisor rabdophorus. Lineage (NCBI taxonomy): Eukaryota > Metazoa > Chordata > Actinopteri > Siluriformes > Sisoridae > Sisor > Sisor rabdophorus. The sequence goes on along the minus strand of JAOTQW010091100.1, from coordinate 6,611 downwards.
ATGATCGCAAGGAAGTTCTAAAGACTGGAATCCAGAATTTGGTGCACATGCGGGAAATGAGAGAGAAGGAGCGTCAGAGTAGGCCAGAAATAGACATTCCTAAATCATCTAGTGATTCAGCTCATCCTGACAAGGCAAGGTGACAAGCACAAGACATGCTTCTTTGAATGATCACATTCTTAACACTTGATCTGTTTTGTCAGAGAAAAGTATATAAAAGAATATATAATGATTTTATAACATGTATATATATATATATGTATATATATATATATATATATGTATATATATATGTATATATGTGTGCGCGTGTGTGTGTGCGCGTGCGCGTGTGTGCGTGCGTGTGTGTGCGCGTGTGCGCGCGCGCTCGTGTGTGCGCGCGTGTGCGTGCTGTAAACACCAATATCCTAATTCCTACAGTTAAACGTCCGTGCTGGTGATGCTGGTTTCCAGAAGCCTACTGTTTCATCCAAGCTCAGAGAAAGCCAGTTACCACAGAAAGAGGCATCAGTGCCCTGGATACCTACATCTCCTCATTCTCCTGGAAAACAGCGGTCAGTCAATCACACTAATTCTTCACTTACTGCAAACACGCACACAAACAGAAATCTCCTGTTCTTAATTCAATTGTGGATTAAGTGCATTTACCATAAAATCGATTGTGCCTTTCATAGTCATGATTCAGTGCATGGGCAGCAGGTTGGCGTAGTGGTTAGCACGGTCTCCTCACAACAACAAGGTCCTGGGTTTGGAATCCGGGCATAGGGTCTTTCTGTGCAGAGGTTGCATGTTCTTCCCCCGAGCTCGGGAATAAGCGGGTATAGAAGATGAATGAATGAATAAATGATTTAGTGCATTACTGCCTAATACCTAATAAGCTTAAATGTAAAGAACATCGATAAGTACATATAACGCTTCCAAATCTAATAGCAGGAAGGCTAGAACTCTATTAGTTTTGCAAGTTGTTTCATTTCTTTTGACAAAATTCTCTTTGGTTTCTGACTCGGCCATGAAGAAGTAGTTTTAAGGTCAAAAAACCACACAGTATTGTTTTAAAACTAATATTAACTCTAACATAGTTACAGCATGACCACAATAAAAGCATCATTAAATATTTGTAAGTATTTGTTTTAACAGATCTGTGTCCACTGGACCAGAGCCAAGATGTCTTTTCTCCCCAGTAAAGAAGTCCTCACAACCCACAGGTGTGCAGGCTGAAAGCCAACAACAGGAAAACACCAGCACGGAAAACGACCAAAACCAGGCTCTCGGGTCAGACATGGTCTTAGTACATCAGAGCATAATAGACGCAGGAATTTGCACATTAAGAGCTTAATGTGCTCTTAAGTGTTAAAAGCATTATATCATAGTGTAGTTAAAATAAATGATATTATAAAGGAGTTCTAGAATTTATATTATTATATTGCTTATTGGTATAATTTTGTTCTTTAAGTTGTATTATGGCATTTTGTACGTATTATTTAATATGTACACAATCATGTGACATTTAGTACCGCTTAGCCAGACCTTTTAAACTGAAAGCAGATTTGGTGAGATTCTTTGGTGAGATTCTGTCTAATTGACATGTTAAGCAATTAATTGCAATTTATATTGTTCCACGTAAGGGTCAGAAAAATAGAATGATAAAAGAAAAAACATTGTTCATTTAGGAAAGTAAATTTAAAGTAAGTACTTTCTCAACATCGTTTGAAACACTTTGTTTAGTTGATTGACATAAGCATTAAAAAAGCGAGGTGTCCCAGAAATCTTTTTAGTATTGAAGTAACTTTTAAAAGTGTTCTTAGTTTTGTGTTTTTTGTAGTTTTGTGTATTTTACATTTCATAAATATATGGTTTTATCTGTATATATTTACTGTAGGTAAATAAACTATTATATATACAAAAATACTAGCTACAGAAAACGGAGAGAAGAAATCAAAATCTCTGATATAAAAGATGTTAAATATTCACTCGCTCAGTTAGAGGAGCATTACAGGTCAATTTATAAGTTGTGCGCTTGAAGTTTACTTTGTCTAATAGTGTGTCTGTGTAATAGGGTGAAAGCTGGCTCTCCTACACAGTGGACTGAAAGAGTGGAACAGACAACTAAAAAAATACTCTCACCTCTGTTGAATTGTGTGCAGGTAATTGGTAATGGTGCACTTAAACACAAACTGCCTTACTGTTAGAAAAAACATCTGAGTGTGTTTGAGATTTGATTGTAAATGGCAGGTGATGTCTCTGGGCTGACATTAACTCTACTTTGTGTGGTGGATGAGATGTGAAAAGTAGTTTCAGCGTTTTTGCTTGGTGCCGATGAGATCAGACTCAACTATTAACTAACCACTTGAAAATTTCTTTGTCGGATACTTTTTACTCTTAATTGATTAACTATTTAGGTTGTTATTTTCACTCGTACTTGAAAAAATAAGTACTTGTACTTTTCATTAGCACTGCCGCCTCACAACAAGAAGGTCCTGGGTTCGAATTCCTCGCTTTCGTGGGTATCTTCCGGGTACTCCGGTTTCCTCCCACAGTCCAAAAACATGTGGATTAGGTTGATTATAGGTTGACATAGGAGTGAATGTGAGTGTGTGTGGTTGTGTGTGTGTGTGGCCTGCAATGGACTGGCTACCTGTCCAGCCCTATGTGTGCTGGGATAGGCCCCTGTGACCCCGGATTCAGAAAAAGAAGGGTAAAGAAGATGAATGAATGAGTGAATGAATGAAGATGAAAACTAAAAACTAAGCTGGTAGAGGTCTTTGGAATTTCATTTATAGGTCAGTTAAGCAATGCCAGTAAATATAATGAAACCTCCTATTTTAAACGTATGTACTACTGTTCTGCTCTCTCGGCCTATGTGTGTGTACTCAGATTGCATCAAGTACAGATGTAGAGGCTACAGCCGGTACTGTGCAGATGGTGGAGAGGAAGCATGACCCACTACTGCAGAACCCCATGCTGGACAATATGCTTTTGCGCTTGGAGGAAATAGAGGTCAGCAATCACTGCTCGCTAAAATATGAACATTTAATTTATACCTGATTATTGAAATATAAACATTCCACTGCTTAAAGTAACTAGTTGACAAATGTATCTGTTTTTATAGCTGTAATAATAATTATATAATAATAAAAGAAAAATAAATCTAATCTATTGCTGTTAGAAAAAATGTAAAAATACACTATTTTATTCTTTAGAAAGCTGAAGAGGAAGTGCGGCGGCGCTTTGCTACAATTTCTTATTCTGACCCTCTTCTCTGGGACATGGAGATAGGTAAAAATATACAATGAACGCTTACATTAAATTCTGTTTTCATTATACTGTTTACATGAAGAGTCTTTGCACACAGTCTTTTAAAAAAATAATTGTTGCCAGAATACATGATATGCTATGATTGTGAAGTTCATAGCTTGTTTTAAAATAGAGATTGCTGTGTATAACTAATTAAATGTAAATCATTAAATGAAAGCTTCCTATTTCCAGTATATAGTCTAAGGATATTGTCCAGCAGGTGGCACTCTTGTTGACGCAATTGTTGTTCTTATGCTGGCAATTCAGGAATTCAAAGACATACTAGATCCAGACCTGCATCTCCTCAACCAATAAGACTCACAAAACCTGCCAAGAGACACCCTACTACAGGAGACATTGTCCTTCAGATACCAGTGGAGAGCGGGTACGTAACTGTGAGCTTCAGAATGAGCTTTGACTGCTCGAACATATTTACTCTTTGTCTCCATTTGATTAATTAGTCATAATACTTGAATAATACTTTTCAAGTATTTAAAAGGTCTTCCTACCTTTCTATTTTCTGTAGGCATAAATAAAAGTTAATGTATTCAAAGGAGACTAATGACAATGTGCTATTAAACCATAAATCATACAAACAATGCATTAAATCAGCTTAGTGTAATAAAAGGTTAACAAGCAGGATCCCTAGAGTAATTTGCAGCAATCAGTGAGGCAAAGAAGTACTGTGTCAGCAGATCCTTTTTACGTACTATAATGCTAAACTAATGCAGTTACCTAGCCAGCATTCTGTATTTTACCATTAGCAAGAACGACCTGTACCTCTGCCAGGTTGCATAGTTGCATTTGCTGCTGCGGCAGATATTCCTGATCCTAAAATAATAATAATCTAAAGAAATTTAGAGACACCTAAAAAAAGGACACTAAGTCAGACTAATTCAGCAAGATTTTCTGGTCAGGATTCAACAGTAGCTTTAAAGCAACACTATGTATTTTTGCGACCCTGAAACAAAGTTTCCAAAATGAGTTGTGTTAGAAAAACTAAAAAAACTTAGTTGTGTTGGACACATTTTATAGCTGCTACTATTTAACGGCTACAGATACACTCTTAGTTTCTTGAGCCTTCCTTATCCCCTACCAGTGGAAGAGTGTGACCTGCATTTATGGCAGGAAAAAAAAGGAATGTTGGACATTTTTCCATTGCAATGGGAATCTTTCAATTCTGGATGATATTGTCTTTTTGTATTTTTGATGTAATGATATTTTTAGAATATAATTTAACACAGGCTATTTTATGTTTCTGCATTTACTTGCTCAGTCAGTGTTTTCACATTACGTCATCAATCCAGAAGTGGGTTATATTGGTGGCACTAAACGTAATCAATGGCATTGAACTGAATAGATCTTGCAGGTATCTCTAATATGGCCGTGCATTTGGGTAACTGACCAAAACGGAGGTAAAAACGATTTGTTAACAACAGTATTTACGAGACAGTTGCGCTTATTACCCACATAGGAGAACCAAGAGCAACATTTAATATGTTGCTTTAAAAATATTTTAAAAACTTTGCTTGAAACTTTGGGCCAGACTAGTCTACTGCTGTTGTAAAAGTGTTACGTACTCCTCTTAATTCTGTTCCCTGTTTTGGGTGTGATGGTGTTTCTTATGTTATTAGATGATTATCTGTTTGTAAATAGATGCTGATAGATATTCACCATTTGAGCCTGAACCAGCAGGCCGTTATTTTTGCTTGGCTTTTCCCCTTTTATTGCATTTTTCTTAAAAATGTTTCAGCAGAATTTGAAGAATTATCTGTTCAGTTTATTTAAAAGGTGTTGTAAAATATATTTACAACAACAATGTAACTGAGCTTGACGAATTTCTTGTATTGGAGAAAATCTAAAAAAAATATATACTTTGAGTCAAGTGTATTTGTATCTTAAGTATAAAATATGAAGTACACTGTATTGCCGAAAGTATTCGCTCACTAATTCAATCGGACTTAGCTATTTAAACAACTGCATACAAGCCATACATCACCAAGTCCAATGCAAAGCAACGGCATGCAACTGGACTATAGACCAGTGGAGAGCCATTTTTCGGATTGACGAATCACGCTTCTCCATCTGGCAATCTGACAGACGAGTCTGGGTTTGTTTGTTGCCAGGAGAACGGTACTTGTCTGACTGCTCTGGTTACGTTTGGTGGAGGGGGGATTATGGTGGCTTGGCCCTTAGTTCCAGTGAAATGAACTCTGAATGCTTCAGCATACCAAGACATTTTATACAACTTCATGCTTTCAACTTTGTGGGAACAGTTTGTAGCTGGTCTCTACCTCTTTCAACATTACAGTGCACAAAGCATGGTTCATAAAGACATGGATGACAGAGATGAACTTAACTGGCCTAACCTCAACCCGATAGAACACCTTTGGGAATGACTGGGAGCCAGGCCTTCTCGTCCAACATCAGTGTGTGTATTAGACATAGTTTATTATAGAAGAATCATCAAGAATGGTCCTTCCCCTAAGAGTTAAAGCTGTTATGGCTGCTTTGGGTGGACCGCCGTCATATTGAACCTTATGGATTAGAAATGGGATGTCACTTAATTTCATATGCGAGTCAAGGCAGGTAAGCAAATACTTTTGGCCATATAAACAGTGGCCATGTACATAAAAGAGACTGTTGTATAAGTTTTAACCTGAATCTTTCCTGGTGGCTGTAGCGACAATATTGATTTTTGCTGGTCTTTGCACTGAGCAGAGATCTATTATCCCTTTGTACTGTTGCCTGACCAGGGGAAAAAAGCAATGTCAGCTCTGGTAAAATTGATTAGTATACCTAGAGAACAAGTGCTCCTATAATTGTGCACTTAGAGGTATAAATACTCTTCTAGCAATCCTTTACCCAGCAAAAAAAATGTAAGTTGTGTTTGTGTGTGTCCGTTAGTTTCTCTAAGTTAACATTTTTTGTCAATCGACACAGGGTTATTCTAACTAATGCACAAAATAGGTCATGAGCTGGTTATTCTTTTAAACCAACTATATGCTTCTTAAATCAGTAGGGTGGTGGTGTATAGTGGGTGGATAAGTAGATTGACTCCAGTGAGAACCAGGTTAATTGATCTTATTTCATTATTGTATGCATAAACCCACATAAGCAGGTTAGTACAGAGATTTCAGCACTGTATGTTTGGGTGAAGCTTCTCAGTCACTGTTTACGTCTATGTCTTATTTTGAATATAAATCAGTGGTTAGCACCGTCGCATCACAACAAGAAGGTCCTGGGATCGAATCCCGGGCTTGGGGTCTTTCTGTGCGTAGTTTGCATGTTCTCCCCGTGCTTGCGTGGGTTTCCTC
>JAOTQW010091077.1:0-10896 GCA_026260075.1 Sisor rabdophorus | reverse complement strand
CTGGCCAACTGTGGCCCCAGAACCAGAACCTCTGTCTTATCTGAATTTAGAAGGAAAAAGTTGCTTAGAATCCAGTCTCTTATGTCCTTTACACATCGTTCAATTCTGCTCAACTGATGTTTTGTTTCTGGTCTGGTCGAGACGTACAGTTGCGTGTCATTGACGCAACAATAAAAACTAATATCGTGCCTGCGAATTATGTATGACCTCCCTACAATGCCTGGGCATGCTCCTGATGAATCTCCTGAGGGATCTCCTCCCAGACCTGAACTGAAGCATCTGCCAACTCCTGGACAGTCTGTGTTGCAACATCGCGTTGGTGGATAGAGCGAGACATGATGTCCCAGATGTGCTGAATTAGGTTCAGGTCTGGGGAACAGGCAGGCCAGTCCATAGCATCAAGCATAGCAGGGGCAACCGCACTGGCATATGGTCTCACAAGTGGTCTAAGAATCTCATCTCCGTACCTAATGGCAGTCAGGCTACCTCTGCTAAGCACATAGGGGGCTAAATGAAATGCCACCCCGCAACATTACTGACCCACAGCAGAACGTTCTCCACAGCGTCAGACTCTGTCACATGTGCTCAGTATGAAACTGCTTTAATCCTCAGAGGGCTAGTGATGAATTTGCCCATTTTGGGCAAAATTCAAAAGTTGGGCTCTACACATCATTAAAACCACTGCAATTATAATTCCAAAATGTCTAAATATTTGGTTAACTATTTGTTTAAATAAAAACCAAACCCACACAATATCAAAACATTTTAAGTATGTATTAACTTGCTTCTTTTTCTCTAACTTACTTTATAATGTCAGTTATTATTACTGTCATTCATTGATGATTTATGAACAATTAATGTGCATTTAAAAAAACTATTAACAAACCTGATTTAATTAGTGGCAATGTAAAACATAGCACAGTTACGTAAACAGTCCACCTACGACCGACTGACTATACACTGTAATGGTTTTGTTACAAGCACATAAAAAGCCACTGAACACAAATAAACTAAGTGTTCAGGGAAAAACAACAAAAACAACAACAAAAGCTTGGTTCTTTAAATGATAACCTGTGTATAGTGGTTGCAGAGCACCAAGTTCAGTGACCAAACTGAGTGCATCAGAGGAAGTTTCCACAACTGGTCACATGGGAGTGTGTTTTCCATTCCTCAAAATGATTTTGGAGTAAACGAAAGAAGAATATTATAACTCTTTCATAGGCCGGAATCAGCTGGTTTGACTGGTTTCAGTTTCCAAACAGCCTTTGGAAAACCCTGAAAGGAGGGGACTGTGTTGATTTTGCTATGCAGTGCCACACAAATGTCTGTTAAAAGGTCTCAGATGTCTGGACCTGAAATGGTTTAGTTATTACATCACTGATAGAAAAAGAAATGCATTGATGAATTCAAGGAGTTTAATTTATATTACCTTTTTATCTTTGTATATGAATTATATCAGATATGATTAAAAGTGGTGGATTATATTTACATTATGTTATAGATTATAGATTCTATTTTCATGTTACCTTCTCAGAAAACTTGAGCAGGACACAAGATGCAAACAGAAACAACTGCCCCCATATCTAGACGTTTTGAAGACCAGAAGTGAAACTTTAAAAAAAGGTCATTTGTCCTGACTCACCAGCAATCCAAACAAATTATATGTCATTTGTAATTATAGTCTTGTAAAGCCTTAGGAACTTTCAATACTTTCCATATGGATTTTTTTATGTTGTTTTAATTTTGTCTTACTTTTAGTGGATTGTGAAGCAACTATGCGAAAATAAAGAAATTATTGCAGAAAAAAATACACCATCTGAAAGAAACAAGCTTATCTTAGTTTGCTGGCTTTCTTGTGTATTAACATTAGAAGATGTTTTTTTCTGGGATGACAGCCATGCAGACCAATTTGATGTGGTGCGCAGCGTATGGTCTGAGCACCAATAAACTGACCTTCAACCTCAGCAGCAATGCTGGCAGCACTCATACATTTCTTTTCCAAAGACAACCTCTTGATATGAAGCAACAGAGAGGAAAAATCATTACTTGGACCCAATTTGGACATTTACTCTTAGGGGTGTACTCACGTTTGTTCTCAGGGGTTTAATGGACAGCAAATTTACCCTGTTACACAAGCTGTACATTCACTATATTGTAGCATTCACTATATTGAGTTTTATTTCTTTGTTTTTACATAAAAAGATGTAATAATTACAAAAATGTAAGGGTGTACTTACTTCTGTGACATGTGTGTATATACATATACATTCATGGACAAACATTAATTCTAAAAATCTGCACATATTTATATCCATTTAACTTCTTCTTCTCCTTTTGGCTGCTTCCATTTAGGGGTCGCCACAGTGAATCACCTGTCTCCACCTAGCCCTATTCTCTATATCCTTCTCACTCACCCCCACTAACTTCATGTCTCCATTTATCGCATCCATTTAACACAAAGCTTAATAAACATCATTAAAGTTTTTCTTTGACACCTGTCTAAAATGTCTAAAACATCCATACACATTTTGTTTTGTTATGTACATGCATTATTTAGATTCCTAAATAATGCAATAATTCTTGACGGCATGTAAATAAACATTACATTTTACAATAAAGTATATTTGAAGTATAGATAGAAAATAGAGACACTTGTAGAAGTTTAACATCTGTGTGTGTTTAAGGTTTAATTGGTAATGACAGCTAATGGGATGTTAATGTCTATCACTTTAACCTGTTAAATATAAGGAGAACAGAGAGACTTTGGAGGGGGAGGGATGTAAAAGGCAAGTAGTTTAAAATTCAGGGTTTTTTGCTTGATGTCATTAAGAACAATAGTAACTAGTAGCTAAATACTTGTAGTTTATTCCTTTGATACTTTTTGCTTTCAATTTAGTAAATACTTAACCCATCTACAAATGACCCAGAAAACATCATGTGTGAAGACTCTAAAACACTGTGTTGACTAAGACTTGAAAGAGAGCGTTCAGATTGGTTTGAGCTAAGCAGGAAATCTTTGGTAACTAATCTGAGTCAGCAGGGAGTTTCCATCAAACATCTGTTGCTCACTAATTGTTTTTTTTTAACTTTGAAGACTGCTTTTTTCAAAAATCTCAACAGCTTCTGAAATATTCTGAATATCCAGCACCAACAATCAAACCATGATTAGTCACATAGATCACATTTATTCTTCATTCTGAGGCAAACATTAACTAATGCATTTGTATTTGCATGGCTAAACTATGCATGATTCAATCAATGAAGCAGTATGTTTAAGTAAAAAACATCTTAAAGAAGTGAACAATGATTGAATGATATGTTTAGGCTGGTCTCTGCTGCAAATGTCACATTACTCTGGCATTACTCTTTTAGCATCCCCAGTAAATTCCACAAATTCACCTTTCTATTTTATAAAGCCATTTTAAGTAAACACGATGCTGAACAAAACAATATAATTTGACAAAACTTGTTTGATTTTGTTTGATTAATCAAATGCCCTAATATCCAACTGAAGCTGTTGTAAAAATGTTGCAAAGATTATTATGCTACTTTATTGTGTATGGTTGACCAATTCTAAACTGTTTTTTTTATATTTATATTAAATTATTTAATATATATATTGAAAAATAATGCAAGGGGTAAAATCACATCCTGGGCATAGGTGTGATTCTTGTGAAACACACCCCTGGTCATATTCACAAGACCACTTTGACTTAAGTGTTAAAAAGGCAACAAGACTGAACTGCATGTATGAAAGATCAGCATCAAACCTGCACAGCATGTTGGGGTAAGTTACTAATACTTACTAATTCTTAGTTCATGTAATTTGTAAAAACAACCAGTTTGTCTTTAATTGAACTACACTAGAATATTCCCCTCCCACTTTGTGGACCAGTAACTTAAATTGTTTTTAAATAAAATTTCGTTAAAGTAACGGTTGAATTTAAAGAATATTTTATTACTCTATTCACCTGTTTAAAGCATACATAAAAAGGAAGTATTTATGCCAACACTCCAGAACAACAGATGGCGCTTTTCCCCACAAATGGCTTTCGTCATGCGTCCAAAAAAAAAAAAAAGAAGAACAAACAGGAAGTTTGTATTAAAATATAAAAGGCTCGGTGGGTTTCAGCTTGTTTAGGTAATGTAATATTGTTCAACGGTTGAAAAACAGTCTGCTATATAGAAATATATGCATGAGATATATTCACATGTATCCGTAGCAGGTATAACTAGCCAATCAGCTAGTTGGCATATGAACACTTAGCAAAGTAGCATCTAGCCGCAGCGTTAAATATACTAAAACTGATGTTACATTAAATATGACTTAAAGGTTTCTGAACCCTATAAATAATAACATTTAATACTTGTCCCATGTGGTCAGGTATCTTTATTATATACGCGTAATGAGTAATTGGCTGTTTACACTCATATTTCACTGGTCAATTTATTAAATCCAACAGCAAGACAGAAAAACAGAGTACTGTTAATTTTTTATATGTAGCGCTTATTAAAATCCTAGTAATTCAACACCCCCCACCCCATAAAATTGAAACTCTATTAAATTGTAGTCATGAATTCAAACTGAATCTTTAATATGTAATTCTTTTGTAGGTTATCATGGCAAAGGTTCCTGTGGGTAAAGTGCTGCTTCGGAATGTCATCAGACACACAGACGCCCATAACAAGGCCTGTGATCAGCTCAACACATTGTTTTTCTTTTGTTGTTCTTCTCTTTGATTCAGTTATAAATAATACTTTGTCCCTAATATGGAATATGGAACTTCCTTTTATTAATTAAGCATTGTTTACATGAGTCGTTAAGACTCAGTTAGGCATCTTTCTGTGCAAGGGTTTACGTCCAAAGCTCATTTTTACACAACTGAGCAATTTGTGGTAAAGGGCCTTGCTCTAGGGGTCACACTGGTGGCTTGGTGTGGCTGAGAATCGATCCACACTTTTGGGTCTCAGTCCAACACCTTAACAACTAAATAGAAGCAATGTTATTCCATGAACATGGGGCTACAAAACATACTGTACGCACAGAACTGTTAAACAGTAGGGCTACAACTAATAATTATTTTGTCGAGTAATTGAAATCTCCATTACTAAAAAAAAATCCTAAACAACAATATTATTGTTTGATTGTCATTGCTGTATGATGAAAGCAGCATATGTTTATGACTCGAATGTTGGAATCAAATGTAATATAGTTGAACAGGCAAATCCTACAAACACTACCACACTTGTAAATTAATTGCACTGCTATGACTGATCTGTCTAGTTTTGTAATAGTCAATGCCTTTAGTGACACTTAATTTAGCAGATCTTTTAAAGTGGTTAATAAAGTAAAGTTAGTATCTGTAACATTAAAATTGAGAGGTGCAGCAGTGTTAAATTCTTGTTAGTTGAATCAACAGCAAAGCTAAAACCAAAAAGCTGTTATAGTTTAGCTCCTTAGTATTTATTTGTTTATTCATTTTATAGACCACTTATGTGTCTGCTGGGACCTATACCAGATTTCTAAGGGTGAAAGGGAGAAAGGGTATTCCCTGGGCAGGTTTTCAGTCCATTTAGTCAATTTACATGTCTTTGGATTTTGGACAAATTAAAGCCATGCTTTTCTGCGTTTTTATCTAGTTTTTTTTTATGTTAAAGGATGTATATGTACATTCACTAATAATTTAACGCCACTCAGTTCCACACTGAATTAGGAGCTGATTTATGTCCAAGGTATAATTATAACTGGCGGCTACACTGATACTGTTTATTATATTTCTTTTTGTTAAGATGCTAGAAGAAAGTGAGGTGTCTACTTTAATGCATGCAGGTTAAAAAGCTGTCTAAAACACCCACATCACTATAAGCAGACACTTTTATACCTTCTGTTTCTGTTTTTATTGCTGCATTTTTCATTTTTTATAGTCATCTTCACATATGACGGCAAATTTTGTTTTTATATATTTTTCTTCCGGGGTGGCAAGGTGGCGTAGTGGTTAGCAAAGTTGCCTCACAACAAAAAAGACAGAGGTACCCCCCTGCCTCTCACCCTATGTGCGCTTGGATAGGCTCCAACAGACCCCCGTGACCCAGAGTTCGGGAATAAACGGGTATAGGAGATGAATTAATATTTTCTTTCAGTTTGCTTACACTTTTCTACTTCGGGTTTTGGTTAAACTACAGCTCTGTCATGTGCAAGTTACAATGTCTAAGCTGTCACATTACTACTTAAACAGCAGTTGCTAAAAACAGTCATATGAAAAACTTGGAGCATTAACATGTTTTAAACATGTTAATAGTATTACATTAGTTTTGCTTAATTAAAAAATAATGGTTTTCAAAGCACTAGAGTTAAGTGTAAATGTACTTTAGAATAAACTGTATATTAAAAATTACCATCTTTAGATAATATAGTTGTAATTTGATTAAATAGGTTGATTTGTTGCATTTCAAGAGCAGCCTGAGATTAAATTCAATATAAAACTGCATATTAATCTTAGTTTCATACATTTTAAAAAGTCCCATTCCATTCAGTCATTCATTCATCCTTCATATGCGCTTATTCCCTAATTCAAGGGTCTGCTGGAGCCTATCCCAGCTCTCTGAAACAGAGGGCAGGAGGGGTACACCCTGGATAGTTCGCCAGTCCACCACAGGGCCACACACACTCACACCTATAGGCATAGGAATCGAACCTGTGCCTTCTTGCTGTGAGGCATCAGTGCTAAGCACTAAGCCACTGGGCTCCCCCTCTAATTATAAATAAATCTAATTTTAAATTCTCAATTTCATGTATTTGTAATTGCTCACTTCTACACTTATTTAACACATGTTTTGTAAGCCAGCGTTTTGGGTTTTTTAATATTGTAGATCCAAGAGGAGTCGGAGATGTGGAAGCTACGGGACATGGAGCTGCATAACTCTCCTCGTGACTCAAAGCAAAGCTGGAGCACAAGGTTCAAGCCCATTAGTTTCTCAGTACAGTTGCACCATGTCTGTTTCAGCAGATACCTGACGTTGCCCTGCCCTGTTCTCAGAAACAGCATGCACTGTGACCGGTACCTGAAAGAGTCTGAGGGATCAGTGCGCAACAGGCTTGGTGAGAGTACATGTGTGTCTGAGAGAGATGAGCGAGAGGCGCGTTACTGGACACGGAAACTCTACGAGTTTGAGGCCAATGATCCAGACAGGCTAGTGCTTCTGCCAAGTTCAGTGCAGCTGATTTGGATGATAGAAATCCTGTAACTGTTCCATTAATTATTACATTTATTTGAATTTATCAGATGGGGTCATAGTGGCTTCAAGGAGCTTTATCCAGAGGATTTTCAACAAACAGACAGGTAAGAGATAGGGGCATTTTGTAATGAAAAGTCATTAGTATTCAGCTTTTATTCTGGGAAAAACATAATAATAAAACAATTCAATGCATAGATTCAGAAAATAAAATATTTTGTTGTGTTCTTGTTTTTGTTGTTATACCACAATTGAAGTATAATTATATTTTTATTAACAAATAAAAAGTATTTATTTTTATTCCCTCCAAATAAGAAAATCATTCATTCAAAACAGCATTTAGTTTTTCATATTAACTTGGGTTAAAACAAATGTTTGTGTAAAACTAACATGCAGAAAAAGAATTTTTTCACAGCACTGTATATATTTGATATTTAATTGAATTCTAGACACTTTTGAGGAAGCGTTGTAATGACTTTAAAGTTAAATTATATAAGGGTAATTTAACAACACAAAATATTATGTGCCTTTTTTGATAGTTTTGAAGTTTGTTTTTTTTAAAATACAGATTTTTTTAAGATAAGATTAAAGTAATTAGAAGTTTTTGCTAAGTAACTGCAGAATTGGGATTTAACAGGTCATCCAAGTCAAATGAATAATTTCACCCAGTGATCCTAAACATTTAGGGTTTTATATAGGTTTTTGTTTTCAGTAAGTCAATCATTGTGTAAGTGGCTCTTTTATCGTTTTAAAAAAACATTTTATTAAATAAACCTTTTTTTATTTAGACATCCTTTTACTCATTGTTATAACTAAAATATTTGGCATGTGAACGACTAGAAGACTAAATCTAACTGTGCTTTTATCTCGCATTACACATCACCTTGTTTCTTTTCCTAACGCAGTGAAACAAATACCAAGAAACACAGAAAAAATGGCAAAAACAAAATGTCCACTGCAAAACAAAAAAAAAGTAAGAAAACCTCTAAGCGAAAAAAGAAGCAGAAGAAGAAGAAAAAACAGAGGACAGAAGAGTCTGACTCTGAGTCGGACAGCAGCCTGACGGGCAGTGCCAAGAAAAAGGCGAAAAGGAAAAGCAGTAAAAGCAAACACCGCCAGAAAAAGGTTCTTAAACACAAAGTGATGGAGGAGGACAGCAACACTGACAACAGCGCAAACCGCACAAAAGAACAGACACAATGGAAAAGATGCTGGACTGTAACAGACACACAAACCGAGCCGAAAAGGAGAAAAAGAAAGAATTGGAAAGAGGCGAATGAAGAGAAATCGGAGGAGAGCTCTGACGACTGATCCGCCATCATCTTTACTGTTTATTCAGTTTGCATAAATTAAATCAAAACAGCAATTCATCATTTATGCTGTCTGATACCACAGATCTCTAAAAAGTCGTCTGATCTTCATACCTCAGCAAATGGACACCTCATGGAACTGTTAAAACGAAGCAATACACCTAATTTTATATAATTTTAATGACATTGATATTGTGCTGGAAAATCTTTGTAGTGGATAAATCTATTTTTTTAAACCATAACTCAGGTATTTTACTTCCAAATGTCTGATAAAAGATGCCCAGGAGCATTAATCAGGAGCTTATTTTTTGGATTTTTTTTAATAGTTATTGTTTTTTTGTTGTTTTTTTTAAAAAAGCCAGTTTAGACCGCCATGGTGTAATTGGTTGAGGCACCAGCTCACACCGCTGTTCTGGTCGGGTGAACCGGTTTGACTCCTACTTGTATCTTTTCCAGTCCTGCCCCCTGCCTCTTTCCTGTTTTTTTCTGTCCTATCCTGTCCTTTCCTTTTTTTTTAAATAAAGGAAAAATGCCTACAAAGCTACAGCTGGTTCAGCTGTATACTGAGAATAATAATGGTAAACAGAAATGTAGCATTGTTGACTTGCAGTTTTGTTGACTTGCAGACCACCCCTACATTGTTGTAGCATTACATTATTCTTTATATTTGTCCTTTAAACAATGGCAGAGGCACATTTTTAATGTTCAGTTACAGCCTGAGACCCTGTCTCCCTTTAAAGAGAATAAGAAATAAGAAAAGAAACTTTCTCAAAAAAGTTTGAAAAGCTCTAATGAGCTAAACTGCAAAACAATGCTACATTTCTGTTTACCATTATTATTCTCAGGGGAAGGGGTGGCCTAGTGGTTAAGGTGTTGGACTGTTACCAGAAAGACCCGGGTTAATTCCCACCACCACCAAGCCACCACTGTGGGTTCTTGAGCAAGGCCCTTTGAGCGTCTGCCAAATGATGTAAATGTAATGTAAAAAATTTGTGCATAAAAGAGATGAATAACGTATCCACACTGTGGTGCTGTTGCACTGTTCATTCATACAATTAGTGCCAGGCTTCAAACAAAAAAGTCCAGTAGAGTAGTTGCTGTTTTGTTTTTGAGCTCTGATTTCAGTAATGCAAAGAGTGTTCTGTACCAGCTGCGGCTGTGTTTGGTAAAAGTGGTCCTTATCCGGATCACCGCTCGTCCCTCTCGTGTAAAAACAGCCTGTCCACACTAAAGAACATTGTGTGACACTGCCCATGTCTAAGTGCCTGGCAGGCAAACAGAAAACAGCAGATTATCACATGATTCTTAGATAGATGCAAATTAGATCAAACATGGCTTTAATGACATGTGATGTTTTTGTTCTGTTTTTTTGTTGTAATTTTTTTTAGTCAAATGCATTTTTACAAATCTCTTAGGAAAAAGCATCTCTGCGCCAAATAGTGTATTCTGCAAACTTTTTTAATGACTCAAGTTTTAATAATCGCATTATTTAATATGTATATAAACTTTAAAATGATATGGGGCTCATAAAGGACTTTGGTCTCTTGTGGACTCAATTCCAGGAGGAATTTAGGAAAAAATTTTGTTAGTGCAGGTGCTGTTCATAACGTGAGGTGTGCCAGGTGGATAGAAAATAAAAAGAATAAATCTATATATTCTTTTATTTTGATTCACTATATTGCCAAACGTTTGTGGTTACCTGACCATCAGATCCATATGTGGTTCCTCTATAAACTGTTGCTACAAATATGGAAGCACAAGGTTGTGTTTTTTTCTATGTTGTAGCCTTACATTATTCCTTCACTGGAACTTAGATACTTCAGTGCTGTTCCAGCATGACAATGACCCTGAGCACAAGTTTTCAGCCCAAAGTCCTGATCTTAACGCCACTAACCACTTTTGTGATGAACATGAGTGTCTGATCCTACTGATACTGTTGGAATTAATTGAAGTCTCTTTAGGCTCGCTTTTAAGCTTCTCATTGTTGTGGAAAGTCTTCCTAGAGTAGTGGGATAATCTGAAATAAAATGTTTCAAATGCATGTATTTGTGAGGCTCATGTGACCAACATTTTTTTCAGCTAACTGAGCAGTTCAGGGTTAAAGGCCTTGTTTAGGCACCCAAAATTTGCAGCTTTGTGGTGCCGGGGATTAAACCCACAATATTTCATAAACTGTCCAACACCTTAACATACCTTTACATGTTGAGGGATAAAACTGGACATGTTTGAATTGTATTTTTTTGTTTATTATTATTGTTTATTATTATCAATCTTTCTGTGCGGAGTTTGCATGTTCTCCCCCGCGCTTGCATGGGTTTCCTCCGGGTACTCCGGTTTCCTCCCACAGTCCAAA
>JAOTQW010091030.1:0-10902 GCA_026260075.1 Sisor rabdophorus | reverse complement strand
ATTAAATAAAATGATTCAGTGTCCTCCTTTGGAAGATAATATAATAATGTAACAGGGTGCCAATACTTTAAGAGGTTTTGTTTAATTTGTTCATTCTGGGAGACACTTTTCTAAGCATCAAAAGTTAATCAATAATAATGTGTGTGTTTGCTCTTTTAGATTTTGTGATCAGTCTGAAAAGTTAAACATGTTTTAGTGAATTAGAAAATTAACTATTTTAGTGAATGCTGCTCTTCAGATGAAAAAAGCTGGGCTCCAGAGAAAGCTGCTAGGGCACAATTTGTATGATGATTATGAACAGAGATTCTGTCTGCCTATCTTAAGCAGAAATAATAAATCTGTAGATGAAAATCCAAGTTTAGCATCTTTAACACGACAGCTAGTTAATCAAATGAACCTGTGAGTAATGTAAAAGATGTTTGGTACCTTGACTGTGTACATGCCGCTTTAAACCCGTCTTCAGTTTTGGCCTACAAAAAAGGTTTTTAATTTCTATGGAACATGGTGACTGAAGCTTAATTTGAAATGTTCCTTTTTCACACATGTTTATAAAAAACCTTTCATGAATGTATATAAGGATCAAAGTGATACAAAAAAGTTGCTGTAAACTAACCCTGGATCAAATACACATACACAACAAAAAGAATAATTGACAAATGCCAAAACTGATTATAGTCCTAACAAAACTA
This sequence comes from Sisor rabdophorus, assembly GCA_026260075.1. Classification (NCBI taxonomy): domain Eukaryota; kingdom Metazoa; phylum Chordata; class Actinopteri; order Siluriformes; family Sisoridae; genus Sisor; species Sisor rabdophorus. The sequence goes on along the minus strand of JAOTQW010091030.1, from coordinate 10,213 downwards.
TATGCAGAAGAAATCTGAAATTTCAGAATAAAGTGTATTAAAGCGTTTAGCATTTGTGAATGCAAGATACAAAATCATTCTATTTTTTCCCATTTTAGCCTTGTACAATATGAACACTGGAAACAAGTGCAAACAGCTTAAGCTCACACAATATTACAAAAGATTATAGCCCCTACGACCAACAAATTAGGTGCTGCAAAGATAAACATACTCCGTTGTATAGAATGTGTTTTATAGCATGGATTTTATTAGAATTGGTTTCTAATGACTGGTCCGTGGCAATGCTACTACACTGCAAGTGGAAATTTTCCGTCGACAACAACAGATCTCGTACACTACAAAGTGTGGTGAAAGCCTTTCCATAAAAGTGGAGGCTGTAATAATAGTGCAATAAATGGGCTGCCCCCTCTGCAGTAATTCAGAGTTTAGAATGGCTGTGTTGGTGTGATGGGTCAGGGGAGCACATACTTATGCCAACATGCTTGAGTAAAACTAGTCCCAAAGTATTACATAAGTGATGCAACCTGAGCCTAAAATAAGTGTTTTGTTATTGTATGGTCACCTCAGGAGAAAGACACTTCGCAGTAGTACATATATATACATATATACATATATATACACACACACACATATATATATACACATATATATATACACATATATATATATACACATATATATATACACATATATATATATATATATATAAAAATTTGTTTTTAAAGAGGATTACCAAACAATGATTATGCAACTGTGCTCTAGACAACAAATGGCTTCTACCAGATATGGAAAGTCTTTAAAATAGGCTGTAAACGGAACCTGAGAGAGCCACACACACTTTTATTTTTCAAGTCTATCATAGCTAAATGCTACTGTTAAGTGTACTCTGATGCACGTTTCCATATGCAAATCACCTTGATGAACTAAAAATCAGAATTGAATACATCTCCACTGGTTAAAATAATATCTTTACTAAACATATCCTGTCACTGATCTGGGATTACATTCTTTCTGTTCATACCACTTTAGGATCTGAAATGAAATCCTGTAAGCATGTGTTTCCATAAAGTATGCAACAATCAAAATTATTATTATGATAATTATTCTTTTAGATGCCTGATAGTAAGCCTGTGGCTCTTAAAAAGGGAAGGCCATGATTAAAACTCTATCTTACATTGTAATAAGTGAGTGTATGTTATGTGCGTATGGTTATGAGCATCATATTAAACGAGTCCCGCTGATGAAGTTGTACACCAGAAACTGTGAAGTTCCACAATAATGTGTAGCAAAAAGCTTGCCATCGGGCGTTGGATCTGAAAACGCTATCTCATCTTTGCTTAAATGTGACCCATAGATGAAATTGTTCCTGGAACAAAAAAAACAAAACAATAAGTTATAACTTTACATAAAATGTTCTTTAATATTGAAAGTGAAAGTAGCATGAGTGCACATTCAAAAGCTATTTTAATATCCCACATTCATAGTAGCTCCCAAATAATTACTCAAATATATTTGTCAGAGAATGCAAAACATAGAAATACATTTTCCTTCCCATGAGATAGCCCGACAGGCAGGAGCTATAATTCAGTAGCCCGACTGGAAAAGATACAGTCTACATGCACTGAGCTTCGAGAATAACCCGAAGCTAAAGTTTATATTACATTTGATCATTACAATAACATGTGATGCCTTGGCAGTGTGCATCCATATTGAAGTTTCATAGCACTGTGACTACAATAATAATTATTAATGAGTGTGTTCCCACACTCTGTTAAAGCTAGCATGATTGGTATGTGGGATGAGGTTGTAAATTCAGTGAAAATCGTCTGTTAATTGATTGCTGGAGACTCCAGTGTTTTGGGTAAATTTCTTTGGCCGAAATAAATAAATAAAACTGCAAGGGAATTTAATATAACAAACACTATGTCATGGATCTCAAGAGCTGTTTAAATCATTACTTTAAAATTCATTTCGTGTTTTATTAGATCCCAAAATTGGGATTTTTACTGTAACCATTAGGTTGATTGGTGGCTAAATCTCCCATAGGAGTAAAGGTAAGTTTGTGGTTGTTTATCTATGTGTGGCCCTGCTATGGACTGGTGACCTGTTTAGGGTGTACCCCTGCCTAACGCCCTATGTGCATTGAGGAAGGCTCCAGCAGACCCCTGTGACCGCAAATTAGCGGATAAGCTGGAAGTGAAGTTGCCATTTTTTAATATCTTTTCAAATTTCTTTTTTGCACATAGTTTATAATGATGTCTTGCACCATGGTTTGTTTTATTAAAAAGTTCATTAACAAATGGCAGGACAGGCATCCTTGTGCTACAGTCTGTTCGAGTGTCTTAAAACTTTGATAAAAACTCTCTTTTTAAATCCTTGTTTAGGTATTAGTAAAAAGCTACAGGATTTCCTTTTTCATCCTAAATTACTTTACCTTAAGTTTGAGAGTGTAATTAAGTTTAATTTTAGACACAATAGAGTGAAATGTAATGTTCGTGTTATAGACTTAATGAATAAACATGTCTATCTTGAATGACCTCAAAAAACATACCTGTATATACAGTATACTTCATTTGAAAGTAAGAATTACAGATTTGTCCCCTTTCTATGCTATGACCAAAACTGTGACAAAAAGATAATTTTTAATTTGGCTTTTTGTCAGGTTGTGACGATCTCCTAATTTAGCTCTTGTTTTGTTCAGACAGTTGATTTAAGCTAAAATACTATCTCTGTTGCTCACCTGAGACACTCAATCATTCGTGAGGCGATGCCCCTCCTCCTCATCATGTTGAAAACCCAAATTCGACTGATTCCACACACTGCAGGCTCTGGAACAGTAGAGCAGCACCAGGCCCTCTGGCGCTCAAACAACACCTTCTCCTTCTCTGAACCCTCTGGCACTGGCTCCTCGATTACCCTGTAACCCTATATACAGAAATAAACAAAAATACATAAATTGAATTCTAAATTCTACATATGAAAAATTGAAGTCTACAAGTTTATAACCTGAATTCCATTAAAGTTGCCAGTCTATTGCAGGGCCACACATAGACAAACAACCACACACACACACTCACATTTACTCTTATAGGCAATTTGGAGTCACCAATTAAACCTAATGTACATGGTTTTGAACTGTGGGAGAAAACCATAGAACCTGGAGTAAACCCACACAAGTGTGGGGAGAACATACAAACTCTGATTAGAAAGAGCCCTTATGTGCTTTAGTTTTGTTTATGTTGTCTGTGTCTTGTCATGAAAGTTGTCCTGTCGCCTCCATGTTTTAGAGTTAAAGGCTCGATTCCTAGAATACTGCATTCATTTTTTTCCTTAGAGAACCAAGATTCCTATGTTGCACATCTCCCATAAAATTTTCATTCTTTTTCTGATTGTAGAGTCATGCACTTTCAGGTAATAACCTGCTGTATGTTCTGTGATGATATTTTAGTTTTTGGTGACTAGTTGTTGGATTAATATCAGAAAGACAAACTGCGAGACAGTGATATAAATATTATAATACTACCTGGCTGGAGAAGTGATCATCAATTATGATCATTTCTATCTTGGACCAGAATTCTACATCATGACCTGCGAGTGTACTGATTTTAAAAGCAATCTTGAATAAATTATAGGAAAAGTCACTGACCTCCTGAATGTGTTCAGAAATCAAACACCCCGCCACCTTCTTGTCATTTGAAATAAAGAGAAAGGTTTTGGTCTGAGAAGGAACTTGAGTCTGAACTTGCTGAAATCCTAGATCGTTGTCCACCATTTCTCTGATTTCTTCCACCTTGGAGCAGACAAAAATGAAACTAAATCAATTTTCCTTAACTACTAAGCATCATTCAATGTGAGGGAATAAATGACTTCTTAATTACACTAGCACCAACATACTCAGTAAACAAAATTTAAGCGGAATTTTATATTTTATTGTACCTTTTTCAGGGCATATTTAGGATCATCTGGGAGGACGAGTATAATTTTGCCATCTGGATATTCCCCTAAAACCCTTTCTTTCTTCCAGCCCTGTAAAATATTTTGCATTGATATTATTAAGACCATAACCACCGCAAATGTTCTATAGTCCTTCAAGATTTATTTCAAAATCAACTACAATTCCAAATTAAATTCAACAAAACGGTTGTAAAAGCCAGTAAGTCAAAACGCACCACATATCGGACAGCACTGATGAACTGGTTGTGGAAGAGCATGTGCTGGGTCTCATCCTCTGTGATGGAAGGAGAATACAGCATCCCACACACACTGCAAGTCACAGCTCCAAATGCATTCTGGTTCTTATCCTTGATTACACCACATATATAAGAATCAGACACCTTTTTTATTAACCTAGTGTATACCTTTAGAAATAAAAAAACTAGACAATTGTATTATGTAAAATTACAGTTAATATAATACAGTAAGCTAATAAAATTAACTGAACTGACATTATAAAAGTACTGCTTTAGATTCTATAAATAAATAATCCAGTGAATATAAAATATGTATATGATTTAGTTTAACAAAAACAATTATAAAAAAAGTAGTCACTTGTATGAGGTGAATTATATATATAAAACTCACAGCGTTTTTTTGCTCTTCTTCAGGACTTGATTCATCAAAATAATTTGCATCCTGATTCCTAAGATCTGTGTCTGATACATTGCCACAATTGTTCCTATAAAAAGCCACAGATATTGAAACAGGACAGCTAAACACTAGGGGTGACAGACGAAAAATTTCAAACCTTTCCTGTCTCACTTCCACAAAAAATATTCCCGTCCCATCCAAATCTTACAATGTAAAAATGGTAAAATCCTGGTTTATTACTCTCACCAACTGCTATGGGTATGGAGCATATTCACTTAACCAGTCACATTAAATAAAACAGGAGAACAGCATAAAGCTCAGCATGAAGAAAATTAAAATATTTCGTTTGTTCATAAAAAAGATATTTGTGTAAGTCCATTCTAACAATTTATTCCAATTTATTATTTTTGATTAATAGTTTTTGTTTCCCATGACCTACAGGATTGCCATAAAATATCAGCTGCTAATAAACAACAGAAAATACAATGTAATTTAAAAAAAATCTGGTACACATATCCATGCCCCAGTTTAAGTCTTCTCTACTATTAGCTTTAATGTAAACTTTGACCTACACATTTGCATACTTTTATGCACTGAGCTGCTGCATCATGGTTGTATAGATGTTTCGGGTTGACTTAAGAACATACGGCTACTAAAGCACCTATTTAAAGCATACATTGCACTTCCAAATACAGGAAATGGTACCATACTCGTTTTTGTCCTCTGAACAATCTGTTGGGGTCTCGTGAAGACCATCTTGTTGATTAGATGACTTGATGCCTGTAGATACTATAACCAAAAAAAAAGTAATTCAGAATAAGTATAACCATATACTGTACATAAAGTGAACAGTTACAGATGTTTACCTGAAGGCATCTTTAGGGCCATGTGCTTTTCCAGTGTCCTAGAGAATTCTACATCTAGTGAGGAGGGTTGCATACTGTCCTATGAATAAATTAAACATGTAAAAAAAACTGTCTCAGATAGTGTATTGTTTGTGTTACTCTTTGGTATGGCTGTCTCAGAGTTCCTGATGTTTTTACCTCCCGTGTGGGAACAGCAGGCTTGCTAGTCTCTTTGACTGGCTCATCCAGCTCAAAGTCATCTGGCGAGTATTTTCGTCTGGGTATATATGGCTTATACTCCACAATAGGCCTAGACTTTAAACTGTTAATACCATTTGGCATGGGTGGTGCAATAGCAGGGAGCATTCTCCTGCACTCGCTCACTGCCACTTTTAACACACTTACTGATGTGGAAGAAAGAGAAGAAAGCGAAGGAGGAGAAGTAGCATTGGCTTTACTGACATATGATACTGACATCGGTATAGGCTTTGTGGAGTCTTTTGCATCAACCTGATTAGCCTGAACCGATTTGAGTTTTTTAACACGTGTCCATGTCAGTTTGTCCCTTAGCAGCTCAACCTGTCTCAGTTTCTGGAATCGAGACAGCTTCTTTTTCTCTTGAGTTTTAATGGGGATGGACACTTGGCTGAGGAAGAAGCGTTTCTTGGGCACACTCTTATGTCTTCTGGGTTCCAAGGTCTCCTCAGTGGCGGTTTCTGAGATGGGTAGGCCAATGGAAACAGTGGCATTCTTTACCTCATTCTTACTCTGGATCACCTCACTGGAGTCAAGGCTTTCTTCTAGATCTTCGTTCTCTTCTCTCGCTGCTGGGGTGTCGGAGGCTATGTCATCTGCAATTTCCTCACACAAAGCCAGCAAATTGAGCTGCTTGGGGGGTTGCCTCTTAGCAGCAGCTGCTTTCTCTTTAGCCAGTGCTGCCAGACGAGCCTTTGTTCTGGCCTGTGGGTTCATTGCTTGCTTTTTGGGAGGTTCTGCGCTGGCCTGTGTGAGAGAACCCGGCGTGGAGTCTTTTGCATTATCTTGTGGTAGAGAGGGAGTTAAAGCAATCTCCTTGCACACAACAGCTTTGCTGTTTTTTTCGAGTCCTGTCGATTTCTGCAAGTTCTCGGGGGGCTGTTCGTTATTTTTTAAGGCACTGAGGTCATCAGCCACTTCTTCCAGAGTTTCAATCTCGACTACACAGTGTTCGATATCAATATCGTCTAGTCTCTCTGACATCAGAGCACCCTGCACTATGCCAGGAGCATCAGAGACACCCAGATTTTGCAGAGTATCCTGTAGAAAACATGTACTTACCACAGCAAATGCATTAATGTCTGACACGTTTTCACAACTTACTTCCTGTTTGTTTATGCTAGCTTCTTGAATGACATTAGACATGGCTTGTAGTGGAGGCAAACACTCTATCATACCTACTCCAGCATCTAAATTCACAGTCATTTGCCCAAAGGGCTGAACTGATAATTCTTTGTGTTCTGGGTTGTTTGGGGTTATTTTAGCCGTAGAGTATTGACTCACTTGGGTCACTACATGATACACTGCAGCATCAGGTTCATCGTTCAGCTCAAGATCAAACTTGGTGATTCCCCCAGCCTTGTTTTTCTCTGGCAGTGTTGTTTCTTCACTGTGTGAATCAGGAGGCTGCCCATAGCTGTGCTCTATAAACACTGGGTACAGCCCTGCCGACACAGTGCAAGCTGCTTCTGGAAGTGGGGACTGATATTTATCCTTCTTCAGTCTTGAAAAGTATTTTCTACTTCCTTTTTTAAGGAGAGGTGAAGTCAAACCAAGTTTATCCCCATCTTTTATCAGAGCATTAATGTTCAATTGGGACGTTGGTTCCTTTGCCGCTGCACATGGAATTGATTTTTTTTTTCTTTTACCTCCAGTCACCTTTTTCAAGTGTGGTTTCAGCCTGGATGAGCGACGAGGTGGGGTTTGTACATCATCTGTCAGCTGTGGTAAAGATTTCCTTTTAAGCATTATCTGTGGCACTACCGATCTTCGGGACCTCAGAGATATTCTGCAAGGTTTATCAGATGGTGATTTTTTATCTTGGGCTTCAACTGATTGCAATGGTTTTTTTTGGCATGGCATCTTAGTGAAAAGGCAAACTGAAACACACAAAAAGAGTCAATGTTTAACACATGAGCACTGAAAGAATGACCAGGCAAAGTATCAGTAATGTGGTAATTAAAGCTACCAATTAGTTATTCAAGAGAAAGTCACCGTCGCAAAAAAAACCCCAAAACATTTCAGACATAGGTCAGGTCGGGAAATAGCTAATTATACTCTCAGTGGATTTATTAACTCAAATGTTGGCTGGAGACCAACACACACAAACAGTACACCAACACACACACACACACACAAACACGGTTCACCAACAGACATCCACACCCACAGTTCAACACACACACACACACACACACACACAGTTCAACACCAACTGTTCACCAACACACACCAACAGACACACACATACACTGTTTAACAACAAACACTGTACACCAACACCCAGCACACACTGTAAACCCATGCGAACAGTGCACCGACACACCCACCAGTATACCAACATACACACAGACACACACAGTACACCAACATACACACAACACACCAGCACACTGTACACTAAAACACACACTGTATACCAACACAGTACACCAACATACACACTGTACACCAACACACGCAGACACTGTACACCAACACACACACACACCGTTCATCACGAACACACCCACTATTCACCATCACGGAGACACCCACTCTTCACCATCACACACACACACACACTATTCACCATCACACACACACCCACTGTTCAACACACCGACACACTGTTTACCAACACAACCCTTGTTCAACAGACACACAAACACACTCTATCAACACACAAATACTCTATACCAACACAGAGACCGTACACACACAGTTCACCAACACAACCACTGTACACACCAACACCTACTGTTCACACAACACACACACACACTCACCAACACACAAATACTGTATACTAACACAGATACTGTACACTTACACATGAATACTGTTCAAAACACACACCCACTGTTCACCAACACACACGCCCACTGTTTACTAGCACACACGCCCACTGTTCACCAACACACACACACGCCCACTGTTCAACACATAAATACTCCTTACCAACACAAACACTGTTCATCAACACACACACTGTTCACCAACACGAATGCTGTATACCATCACAGATACAGTACATCAACACACAAATACACACACACACTGTACACCAACACCCCCACTGTTTACCAACACACCCACCCCCCCCACTGTTCACACCAAGACACAGACACACACACACTGTTCAACACACAAATACTGTACACCCAGACACACACACACAATGTTCAACACACACACTGTTTACCAACACACACCAACTGTTCCCCAACACAAATACTGTATACCATCACAGATACAGTACACCAACACACAAATACACACACAGTTTACCATCACACACACACACACACACACACACACTGGACACCAACACCCCCACTGTTCACCAACACACACCCATTGTACAGACCCACCCCCCACTGTTTATCAACAAACAGACACCCACTGTTCAAAACACACCCACTGTTCACCCCCCCCCACACACTGTTCAACACACGAATACTGTTTACCAACACACAAACCACCACTGTTCACCAACACACACACTGTACACATCAACACACAACCCCCACTGTACACATTAACACACACACCCCGCTCTCACCAACACCCCCCACTGTTCACACCAACACACACAACCCACACTTTTCACATTAACACACACAACCCACACTGTTCACACCAACACACACAACCCACACTGTTCACACCAACACACACACACAACCCACACCCCCCCGCTGTTCACACCAACACACACGCGCTGTTAAACACACGAATACTGTTTACCAACCTACACTACTACTGTTCACCAACACACACACAGTTCACCAACACACCCACTTTATACACCAACACACACCACCCCCACTGTTAACATCAACATACCCACTGTTCACACAACCCACACACTGTTCAACACACACACACACTGTTCATCAACACACAAATACTGTACACCAACACACGAATACTGTTCAACACAAACACCACCACTGTTCAACACACACACTGTTCACCATCACAGATACTGAACACACAAATACCGTATACTTACTGTACACCAACACAAGAATACTGTTCAGCAACACACGAACACTGTTCAACACACACCCACACACTGTTTACCAACACAGATACTGTACACCAACACACAAATACACACACTGTTTACCAACACACACCACCACTGTACACCAACACACACCACCACTGTTCACACACACGCACCCACACTGTTCACACGCACCCACACTGTTCACACGCACCCACACTGTTCACACGCACCCACACACACACCACCACTGTTTACCCCCACACTGTTCACCAACACACACACACTGTTTACACGCACACTGCTCACCAACACACGCACACTGTTCAACACACAAATACTGTAAACCCACACACACACCAGCACTGTTCACCCCCACACTGTTCACCAACACACACACACACACTGTAAACCAAGACACCCACTGTACATACCAACCCCTACTGTTCACACCAACACACACACACCCCGCTGTTCACACCAACATTCACCATCACACACCAACATTCACTATCTAACACCAACAAACAGC
>JAOTQW010091015.1:0-10904 GCA_026260075.1 Sisor rabdophorus | reverse complement strand
GGATTCGAACCCAGGACCTTCTTGTTGTGAGGCGACGGTGCTAACCACTTTATTATTTTATTTTATTAGGAGTCATATTTGCAATGATTTCCAGACAAACTTTAACATGAAATCAAAACGGAAGACATTTACGGCATATGGCAGACGCACCTATCCACGCCATCTAACATTAACTATTATACAATGATGCTAACTACTGGGCTACCACCTCCCTTAATATGCAGGTCCCCCTTTTTTCCGCCAAGCTTACTTCTGAGGCAATGGCAGCAACAATTATAATCACTATTTGACACTGGTCTATCAACAGTGGCACGCAGAGCCAACAGAATCACACATGCAGAAATTGCTATTCTAAGTAATAAACCAAACATAAGTAATATATAGTTCATGTTCTGTATTAGTGTTGTGTTTTATATAGCGCAATCATGAGAAACATGTCGTTTCAGCGACATCTTTTTGTAGCAAAATAAAATAAATGAGAGACCTGTTTGTCTGACATACGTTTTGAAATAAAGAGAACTTTTAATTGTGTAAAAGCTGTTCTGACCTTGCTGACCGCCCAGCAGTCTCTCAATGCCTTTGATCAGCTTGTGCCTGTGGCCATACGCGTTGATACCGATCTCCTTTAGCTCCTCGTGGCCCATATCAGCCAATACATCCAAAGTGATCTACAAAAAGTCAAAGCCATAGTCAGTAAAACAAAAGAACAAATCTCACTGCCTTAGGGTGCCATTATGCTCATCATCTTGATAAAAAAAAAAACAACACCAAAAAAAACCCAAATGAACGCAGTAAAATGGTAGGAACTGAATTAGAGCGTGAGATGCAGAAGACGCCCTTAGTGCATATTGCATATCTGAATAAAAATTCCTCCTACACATGCAGATGAAGATTTATTAGTAAAGCATGTGGTGATGAGCAGAGTAAGATGAAAGCCTGCAAAGGAGAGAGAGAGAGAGAGAGAGAGACGCTAAGCTGGAGGCAGCAGGAACGTCACTGAAATAACACTTCTCCAGATTTATAATAAAACATTTCTTCTTTTATTCGGTCCACATAAGCCTCGATTAGTTCTCCCTCTGACTGACCTTCACCGTTTCAAAAACAACACAGCCATGATTCAGTTACTGGATACGCATAAAACATCTTTGTATTGTCTTGCATTATTTACTGCAATGCTTTGCTGATTTTGCCAAGCTAAATCTCTTAGTGCTATTAAACCTTCCAGAAAACCTATTTTATAAAAGTTTTTATTTGATTAATTTGAATTCTTCTTATTTGACATTGTTCTACTTACTTGTTAGAAAATTTCATAGCTTGTTAAATTTGATTTCTTAAAAATGGCATTCGCTGGTATTCTCGTGAAGCGCTTTTTAAAGCCGAGCTTTCTCTTTTCAGTATCGGATAGATATCCAATTAAAAAAACAAAACAAAGTGACAAGGAAGTAACCAGATGAAGATAGACGCTTAGGTTCAACCTTTAAAAAGCCCTGTAGACAATTATAAATATTATTGTTATTTATTCATCTTCTATACCCACTCATTTCTTTAGCTTGGTCTGCTGGACTCTATCCCAGCGCATAAACTGAGAGGCAGGGGTACACCCTGGACAGGTCACCAGTCCATCGCAGGGTCACACATAGATAAACAATTGCACACACTCACACTTATGGGCAATTTAGAGTTACCAATCAACCTAATCTACATGTTTTTGAACTTTGGAAGGAAACAGGGGTACCTGGAGGAAACCCACGTAAGCACAGGAAAAACATGCAAACTCTGCATAGAAGTTAAAACACATTTCAAATATATTTTGGACAGAGATATTTTTTTTTTACAATATAAGAACACAAACATGTTTTAACAACCTCAATTTAGTTATTGTTCCGATCAGCACTAACATCCTTTAAACCAAGACAACATTTTTAAGCAATGAATTTTACTATTTTGAACCACTTTTGAATGTCTTTTTTTCCCTTTATCTGAATGACACGTGTTTCTTTTTTGCAGTGTTAACCGATGAGGACGGAGAGCAGACGTACAGCTACACAGCTGGATTTCACTCCTCTGAAATATCAAATTAGCTCTAAATGCTTACTTGTGGGTGGTTGGAACTGATTGAATAAGTGTCAAGTTATAGCACAGGACATTTCAACATCGCCTTTATTACAATTCCAAACAAGCAAACATGTACTTTGTTTTATGAGGGCTGTTGTTGGACCCTGGACTCTATAAGGGAAATAGTAATCGGGCCACATTTCTACTTATTGAACATTCATTCATTCATTCATTCATTCATTCAACTTCTAACCTGCTAATTCCCAATCTTAGGGCAGTCTGCTGGAGCCTATGCCAGTCCATCGCAGGGCCACACAAAGATCAACAACCATACACACACTCACCCTCACTGCAATTTAGGATCACAGGTCAACCTAATGTTCATGTTTTTTTTTTATTCTTTTCTATTTTTCCTATTTTTTAACAGTGTGTAAATGCTTTTGTAGTTGAATGCTAATGAATCAGTTATTCTGACAGCAATTATTTGGACAATTTTACAGCCTAAAAACACAGTACATGCAGTACAGTACTGTATTGCGGCTAATTTTGGAACTAACAGAATTCAGTTGATTCTGAAACTAGCAGATTTTATTCGCTACATGCAAACATATTAGCATTTTATTTAGATCCTATCCCTTTTGTTAATTTTGTCTATTAAATCTGATGTGTGAGGAATGAGGAACTAACTTACAACATATACTGATAATATAATGATAATACTTTACTTTTTTATTCAATTCAAGTTGGTAAAGTCAAGTAAAATGACCGGTTTTAGGTAATACAGGTAATCCTGTGGGAATCTGATTATCTTTTTTTTATGTCCTACTTGGGTGGAGTTATTTCTGGAATGCTTCTTTTTTTGCTAATTGCTGATGTGAATCTTTCTATTCTTTTCAAACATTCGATAGTTGGCTTGCCATTTTATATTAAAAATTTTCATTCGTCCCAAAGTACCTGACTTGTCGTATAAACAATAACATATATTTAAAAAAATGGAACATTGTTAACAACAAATAAAAAACATTTAACAATTCTTCTTGTCTTTAATAACCAGTGGTGTGTAGTCAGGGCCCAGAAGTCCTTCTCTGCTGCCTAAACACTATCAGAGGCTGACTTACATTTACAACCTAATTCTAATATTTGTTCCAGTAAATTGTATTAATTTATCCACAACATATTTTTCTTTTAATTATGTAGCTTTTCTCTCGTCTCTCTTCCAGTTTGTGTATGTGGATTTTAAATTTTTTTGTCCAATCAGATTTCAGTTTCTATGTGCTGCCATCCTATGTGTAGCTGGGGTCCCCAATGTTTATTGCGCCAGTTTAAAATCGGTGAATTATTTTAACAGACCGCCTTTAAGGTGTGTCGGATAAACACAAGAAAATAAAATAATACCAAACACACATACGAACTGGTAAAAAAAACCCCTAAATATTATAAACAGCTATAATAACAATGACTCTCTGTAATGCAGCGCTTTGTTATAATGCGTTTAGTATAGTATTGAGGATTCCTATAATTGCGACCTGATAGTGGGGTATTAAGAGGCGATAGTGGGGTATTAAGAGGTAATAGTGGTGGTATTAAAGTCGAGTAAATCCTCACTAAAGGTCCAAGTACAAAATGCCCCGCCCGCCACTGTTAATAACCAAACAGTTTTGTAAAAATTGTGGCTGTGGGTAAATTAGCAAAGCATATGCTGCACTAAATAAATATTTACTAATCATTTTTATTTTACTATCACTTGGTCAACAACAGTTACAAAAACAACAAACTACTTCTTGATAAATTATGAATAAGTGATATTATAAACTACGCATTCAAAACCAATTCCAATGGTCAATTTCAGATGTACTCTTATTTGTAAAATGTGTTATAGACAGACAGAAAGAAAGAAAGAAAGAAAGAAAGAAAGTTTCTTTTTAGTCTCTATGCTTGCTGTTGAATTTTAAACTGAGTTCTACACTGTGACGGTATTTAATTAACAATGAACTGTGACTCATAAGTGAAAAGCAAAATACATGCAAAATTCTGGTATTTCTGTCAACCTGATTTGTTGGCATAGGACAGAGCGAGAGAAGGTGTGTGCAAAGTGCCATATGGGGTTGTTGGGTGAAAGATGACTCATAGTAGAACCACACCCAGACTGTGACTCACTCGCGGTACAATCACACACACCTCAGGAATCTGAAGATCCTACGGCAATATAACTGTCAAAAATGTTCTTGCAGCTCAGTAAGTGTGAGAGTGTTTGTTTTCTTTTAGCACTAGAATGCAGCACACACATACACACATATGCTACAAAAAAAACCCAACAGATTTCTAAACAGAGCATTTAAGGGGTTAATGGTATTGCTCAAGGGCCCAGGACCGGCACCGTGGTGGTCCTGGCAATTAAACTTTCAACATTTTGTTTAGCAGTATAACAACTTAGCCACTTAGCAACTGTTTTCCCCGCTGAGCTCGTCAGACACACCACTAAACTGACCAGGAAAAAATCTAATCACTTAAACAACATCAATAAATTAATATTACCACACAATCTTATTATACAAAAAGTTGAGTTTTGTAAAGCAAGACCAACATCCATAATCAATTCCATGTGACATGTTAAAGCATTGACCCATTAACTTTAATACAATCAAAGCAACTTGTTCTCAGAAGGTCCGTGTGTTTTTTTCTTTAGTGTCCTAATGATGCGATCATTGACAGACGAAAGGATTCCTCCTTTAATCCAACATTAATGTCAAAGGAAATGATTTCTGGGCCAGACAAGACAAAGAGTACAAGAGAGGCAAAGCCAAGTGCAGTTCTGAGGGAAATTTTCTTTTACATTTACATTTACAGCATTTGGCAAACACCAGAGCAACTTACAACTGAGCAATTGAGGGTTAAGGGCCTTGCTGAGGAGCCAACAGTGGTGGCTTGGTGGTGCTGTGAATCGAACACCAGTCTTTCTGGTATCAGTCCAACACGTTAAACACTAGGCCACCCCTTCCCTATAATTTTAAATTTCAGCGAGGTGTACACACGTTAAATATGCATCCTTTGCTGTTTAATATTAACGAGGTAAAACGTGGATAAAAGAAAGTGTGACAGAACCATAAATGGTCTGAGAGAAGATGATTTTGGTTTAGCTTGCATGACTGCACATGTGATTCATGGTCAACCCTAAACGCCTCCCCCTACAAGACTGCAATGCATGTTAATGGTTTCCAACAGTCCCAGCATGTAGCAGTGTAAAGCCAAGCAAGAATGAAAACAAGAAGGAGGAAACAGGAAGGCCTTATTCAAAAACAATAATGAATATGATCAGATCCCAACCCTTTTTTATTTAATTCTTAGGAATTTGCACACTAGCACAGTTATTGCATTATTTGTACTGGAATAAATGCAGCCATTACTCTAAACTGAAAGATAACCATAGCCGTATTATTTAAAAATTACTTTCAAGGCTTTTATAATTTTCCAAAACATTTTTTAAAATCCAGATTCCAATCAATCAAGTTGGTACATCGTGTATAACATGAATAAATAGAATCCTTCATATGAATCCTAGATTGAATTGAAAACACCACAAAGACAAAATATGCAATTCTTAAACCAATACATTTACTGTCTCTTTTAAATATTCACTCATTTTGAATTTGATGCCAGTGACACGTTCCAGTAAAATTGAGACAGGGGCAACAAAAGTCTGGAATATACTCCAAAAACCTGTTTGTAACATTCTACAGGTTAACTGAAAACAGGTGAGTGTCATAATTGGGTAGAGGGCTCCGTCTTTCACAAGATGCTTGAGCAAAAATTCCAACAATTTAGGAACGTTTCTCAACATACAATTGCAAGGCATTAAGTTATTCATTAGATATACATCACCATGGTGATTGGTGATGCTTTCACTAGGCCAAAAACGCTCCAGCTGTTTTCTGAAGACTAACTACTACAGTTGCGCAAGTGAGGATAGGTTTGGGTTGAGTCTGGTTTCTCTCAAGGTTACTTACTATTACCTCACAGTCACCCTCTGGTTACTTATCAGGGACAATCGAGGACAAACTTAGGCGCAAGGCTGAAAACCAACCATTTGATGCCACAGGTGGCACAGCATCCAAATAGACATCATTCTGTATTATCGTGTGGGCTTATGAACAGTTTAAAAAAGCTGTTAGTCAGTAAACACTGTTTTTCACAATATCTACAGGATCAAATTAAATCTACCCTTCGAATCACACATTAACAACACCCAGAAATGCCATGCTGCGAAAATTGGAAAAGTGTCTTGTGGTCCGACTGGTCCACACTTCAAATTGTGTTTGGAAAACATGAACATTGTGTACTCTCGGCTAAAGAGGAAAAGAATCGTTAAAAGTGCGAAGATTTAAGCATCTGTGATGTTACTGAGGTGATTTAGTGTCCATGGCAATGTACATTTTTGTAGCAACTCATGCTGAAAGGTACAGAGAGGTTTTTAGAGAGGTCCCTGCTTTTTTTAGTAAAACACTGCCACACAAGCAACATTCTGCATGTCTTACAACAACATGGCTTAGTGTCTCGTCGTAAAAGAGTGCAGGAACTAGACTGTTCTTCCTGCAGTCCAGACCTCTTCCATTGAAAATGTGTGACGGATAAGGATTTACTATAAACGACAATGCAGACCCTGAACTTTTGAGCAACTAATGTTATAAATCAAGCAAAACAGAAAAGAATTCCAGCTACAAAGCTTCAACAACTGGTGTCCTCAGTTCTAAAACACTTTTTAAGTGTTACCACTATTACCATAGGTGACGTTTAGTTTACTATAAATTTTAATGAAGCTGCTCTGATTCATGAAATATTACTTAGAAATTTAACTTAGGATGGATACGCCTGAAAAATACCAATCCAGATTTTCTCTCACTCGTCATTTTATAATCACCTCCACACCTCTGAAATGGTTTTGTAAGGATTTGTGCATTCAGCCGCAGTAGTAACAGTGAGATCAGAAACTAATGTTTGCTGAGGAGGTCTGGTGTGAGGTTGGCAACAGAATGATAGAACAAAATGCAGTTCACAGGGTTCACAGTGCAATTGAATTTGAAAAAAAGTTGAAATCTGTTCAGGCCAACAATAGAATTTGCATCAGTTGACACATAAATGTATTTTCATCAATCTTACTCCACATAAATTACATAATATATGATCTATTACCAGAATCATTTTTTGGTGTTTTAAATGGGTCACTGGGACATTTGGATCCTGTAGGGGGAAGAAAAAAAATTAAAAGGTGAAAAATAATATCCAAGAAAAGAAACAAAAAAGGAGAAAGAGGAAGAGGGAGAGAGACAAAAAGAATAAAAAGACAGAGAAAGAAATGGGACAAGAGGAAAAGGGAGGGAGCGTGTGGTGGCAAAGAAAAGGACTTCAAACAGGACTGTTTTTGGGCTTATGAATCTAGAGCATAGGCTTTAGTTTGTGTATGTGTGTGTGTCTGTGTGTGTGTGTGTTAACAGGAATTTCATCATATCTAATAAAAATAATTAGTAATATTACACATATTAACTATTTCATCGATCACACAGTTCTGCTCTGCTGAATATAGGTCGCTAGGCTTTTGTATCCGAACAGCACATATTCAAACAATTATAGTATCTTTGTGTGCGAGGAGGAGAAGAGAAAGAAAAAGATCTAAACACTGACAGATTTATTTAGTAATGAAACCAGAATCTACCAACTCATCAATAATAACAAATAAATAAATAAATATAAATAAGGCAATTTAATTAATCACCAAATACATTTATCTTAATTTATAAAAGCAGAACAATGCATTTAAATTGTTTATAACACATTTAGTCACAATATAATTTGTGAGATCAGGCACTAATGTTGAGTAATCAGGTCTGGGGTTCAGTTGGTGATCAGGAGACAAATATTTTCACTATTTGTCAAGGTCCTTAAAGCCTTGGTAATGTTTACTATGGAATTAACACTCTTATGTTTATGAACACACACACACATTAGTAAAATGCTGTAGTTCTCATCTATGTGTGACTGCAAACTCTCTGACCTTACTGTGCAAGTAAACAGCAGTCATGAAACCAGCCAAACATAGCTAGAGCTAGGAGCTAGTTGATTAGCAACTCCTACATCTGGCGCTGATCTCCAGTAAAGATAAACTTTACTGGAGGTAGAAGATAGTAGAAAAACTGCATCAATAAGGAAATAGTAATGATAACCAATGGGAGGAAATAATACAGAAAGAAAAACAGAGACAGACAGACAGAGAGAGAGAGAGAGAGAGAGAAAGAGAGATTCAGTTTTGATCATTTGTTGAACCGTATTTCTCTATTAGCCCTGTCATTGGGATTTCATGCCAAACTAAAGCTGCAAGCAGTGTTGAATGGATTTTGGCACCTGGGCTTATAAAAAACTTTGGAATTAAAAATGTTAAATGTAGCAGAAATAGAAAAATAATTTGTATGTTGCATACCTTCTGCAATCTGGTGGCGCTATAACTATTACTCTAATTATAACTCTTGCCAAACATTTATAGTCTGGTGCAGATAGGACATTAATGTTAAAGTTAGTGTGAAACAAGACATTTCCCGTTTCCAGCAGCTGAAGCTATGATTATAATAGAAAATTGGCCCTTAAATGCGGGTTTAGGCCGGGACTCTTATTGAACATCTGGTTGAGGCAAATAATCGAGTACCATCAACTTCTATTCCCATGGCAATACATAAAGATTTGTCCTGCTACCAAAGATGCCTTTATAATTTACAATCATAAGAATCTTTAATTCTGACTCATTAAAATGCTGATCCCATCAAATCTCTAGAAGCAGTTTGTTGTAGAGTAAATTGTCACTTCCTGTTGCCAGCAGGTGGCGCTATAACTATAGCTGAATATGGGCCTGTCATTCTCTTCAGGTCTGTAGTCTTATTTAACATAAAGACTGAGCCAGATTAAATTATAACAACTTTTTTTAATGGTAAAACAGCTAAATTTATCAAGCCGTGAAGTTTGGTGCATATTGGCAATTGCATGTCTAAGTGACATGCAATGAAATATCCTGTTGCAAGCAGGTGGCGCTATAATGACAACTGCATATTGTCATAAACATTGTCTTTAGGCCAACACTGTTATCGAACATATCACGTTTGGTGCAGATTGAACATGGTTTGTTTAAGATTTACCAGCAGACAGGGGCACAGCTGCTTTCACTGGAAGAGATTCTAACCACCAGTGTAATAAAGCATTCTTTTTATCCAGACAACCACCTTTTTACACTGATGTCCTCTGAAAGACGCTATTGGTTCCTTACATTGGTCCCATGCATGCAACTCAAGACTCCGGAACAGTTTCCCCACTATAGGCAATCACTAAACTGAACACCAGTAGTAGTCATTCACTACCATTCAGTACTTTCACCACTTTACACCACAGAGGTTGTGCTATTTGCACTAATTGTACGTACATGCTCTATTTGCACTTATCGCACATACCTGCTAATTTTTTTTACCAGTTTTACATACCTATAGATTTGTACACAGCTGTATATAGCACAACTTTTATATAGTGACACATCGTATAGCAGTTTATTGATAGTACATCAGCAGCTATACTTCCTAAATATTATATTTGTATATCTGGGTATATCCCAGTGGCGGGCGGTGCATTTTGTACCTGGGCTTTCAGTGGGGACTTTGTCTGACTACACCTCTTAATACCAACACTATCACCTGTAAATATTACCACTATCACATCAATATTATAGAAACCATCAATATTATACAAAACCACACAAAGTGTATTTACAGAGAGACACATATTGAGGTAAAAAACATTTATATTGAAGCAAGAAACCGACAAGACTCCAAACCTCTACACTAGAACCAAACCTGTATCACATACATCATCTGTAGCAGTTCAGAATCAATCTTAATCTGATAAAATCAGAAAACATTAAAGCTATAAATGAATATATTATATGTTTTGAGGCTGTAAGTTATTAGTTGTACTGGTCCAAAAGTAAATAAACTCTTAACTGGGCTGAGACAAGCTAGGTATCTTTGTGGTTTAACTTTTCACAAAAAAATTTGGCTTGAACAGGTATTTTTAAGTATGTCCTCCGTCTGCCACTGTGAAAGTAAAAATTCTAATTCAACTGTACAGATGCCTTTTCCTAACGAACTGGTCTCAAACTGGGGTCTTACTCTGATCAAACCAATCAGAAGACGAAAAAAATGCTGATTGTATGCAGGCTAGCAGGCAAACGGTCTTTGAAAATCTTAACCTATTAGCGATCTGCAACTGCTAATAAAGTTTAAGTTGCATGGGCAGCATTACTGATTCTGAAAGATTTGGGCAGATTACATTAAAAATGGCCGCACTGAAATCTGATTGGACAAAAATCTATAATCCACATATACGTACGGGAAGCAGCAGACCCGAAAGAAGCACTGCGAAATAAAAAAAATAGATGGTTAATAGTACAGATATTCTAATTTAGGTTGGTAATATAGGTCAGTGCTTCTGATATTGTTATGGCCAGTAGAGAAAGATTTGCTGGTCCTGACTGCACACCACTGGCAAATTTATTATCCATTGTATATATTTAATATCTTTATATGTGGCTATTTATTGTGTTCGTTTCTTTATTACTTGCCTATTAATATCTGCTTACATGTTTAGATGTACATTAAATATATTATTATAAACCTGTCTTTATCATTTGGGTTTTTGTATGTTTGTACGATTGGGCTTTTAAGAGAGCCTTGATCTTATTGTATAACAGTATAATGACAATAAAAGTGTTCTATTCTATTCTATTCTATTCTATTCTATTCTATTCTATTCTATTCTATTCT
>JAOTQW010091007.1:0-10905 GCA_026260075.1 Sisor rabdophorus | reverse complement strand
ATATATTGCTTATGTAGATCTCTGGCGTCTCTTTTTCTTCCAGTGATCTTGTAGCTCAGGTCAACAAACTTATTGAAGCCCTAAAATCCAGTGAGGTAAGGATAATTTTTAGCATCTGCACTCCAAGGTTCTTAACATCTGCCTTTTTTCTCATGTTCGCTGGAATAGGATCCAGCAAGTCTCGTGACCCAGAGTTAGGGAATAAGCGGGTATAGAAAATTTATGAATAAATGAAATTCCGAAAAGAAATCTTTAATTTTTTTTACAGAAAATACATTTTGATCAGGACTGGAAGCTGATCACTGTATTTATTGGAGTCAATGATCTATGTGCTTATTGTATAGACCAGGTATGTAGTTTTTTGTCTTGTCTGAAGTCTAAAGTTTACTTTCTGAAATTGTTTACTCGATTGTTTGTGTTATTTTACTTATGTAGAACAACCTGTCACCAGAAAACTTCACATATCACCTCATGAAAGCTCTGGATGATCTGTATAAAGAGGTCAGCCTATAATAAAAACGCTTGCCGCAGTGTTATCATGTTTTTACCTTACTACAGTTTTATTAGATGTTATCACTATTATCACTAACATCAAGATTATCTTCAGCTGATTGCCTTTCATTTCCTTTAATGCAGGTACCTCGTGTTCTAGTTAATGTTCTCACAGTTCCACAAATTGAGGTCCTAAGGATGGTTAAGAAGAGTTCCTTAGGCTGCAGTTTTTTTCCCAGGTTTCTGATATACCATCAACACATTTTTTGTATAAGATCGACCTCTTTTATAGTGTCTGAGTCAAAATCCTATGTTTCTTTCCATTCAGACAGTACAACCATTTTAAAAAATCTAATTAAGATTGTTTTAATTTTTCTCATAGGGACACCTTAGTGCCATTTAACATCATGATAAAATAAGTAGTTAATAATTGGCTAAGAATGTTGGTTAGTGCATAAAAATGATGTACTGAAAGAACACTGAAAGAGCTCAGCTAAAAAAACATAGGGTTATGCAGTGCTTTTTGAAACTAGATTTATGCTTTAGTTCAGTCTGGACTACCCTAACGACTAGGATTTCATCATTAGGGGGGCTAGGCCCTCGCTTCAGTTAATGATGGCGAAAACCTCCTTCCATCATTAAGGGCATTGAAGATGAAACATGGCTGGGTCTTCCAGCATGACAATGATCCCAAACACACCACCCAGTTAACTAAGGTTTGGATTCGCACGAAGCATTTCAAGGTCCTAGAGTGACCTAGCCAGTTTCCAGGTGTATTGCCCATAAAAAATCGTTGATGGAAGTTGGAAGTTCGTGTTGCCCATCATCAGCCCCAAAACATTACTGCTCCAGGCTAGATTTGCAAGGAGGAATGGGCATAATTCCATGTGTGAAAACCTTGTGAAGAACCTTTGACCTCTGTCATTGCCAACAAAGGGTATATAACAAATAAGATTAATATTAATATTAAGATTAACTTAATGATAGTTTGCAAATGATTCTTTACAAATCATGTAATGTGATTTTTTGTCTTATATTGTCACCTTATAGTTAAGTTATACCTATGATGAAAATTGCAGGCCTCTCTCACCTTCTTAAATAAGGAACATGGTGGCTGACTTAGTACTTTTTTGCCACACTGTATCTGCAGTATGAAGACTTTATTCCTCTTACAATGAATTACGTTGTTTACATAAATCATAGACATGGTCTACAATATAACTGTATGAGACTTTTGAACTGATGGCTGGTATACTACATCATGAGTTAAACACTTGAGATGGCAGATTTTTGTAGACATTTCAAGTTATACTCATTAATGCAGACTAAGCTATTTTTGAAATCAATAGAAATGCCTTCTATAACTTTCTATGTGTCATGTGACATATCACGAAAGTGATTTTCTTGGCATCGTCTAACTCAGTTCTTAGAGGGCCACCACCCTGAAGAGTTAAGCCTTAACCCTGATTTTACTAATCCAACTAATCATGTTTTTTAGGCTTTAAAAAAACATGTTTTGTGCTTTTGTGTTTTGGCCCTCTAGAAACTGAGTTTGATCAAGCTGGTCTAACGCACAAACCTTTGCACTCCTAATGAAGGGTTTTAAGAACATTAGGGACTTAAGAAACCTAAGAAAGGAATCTTTTTTACATCTATGTGTATTGTATTTCTTACATTTTTTTCATTTATATTTATTTACTTCCATTGTTATTAGGTTTACATTATACTTTTAATACATTTTGGTAGTTCATATTGGATAGTTTTAAAAGGGGTCTGAAATGAGCTTCTCAAAATTGTGCTTAGATTTAGTTTTGTCCTCATGTGTAGTATTAACCTCCAATTTACTCAGTAATTCCATATATTCGGACATACAGCAGGTGTAAACTATTTACAGCTCTACACTGTAAGTGGTCTAATAGATCTACGTGTTAAAAGGTTTTCTATCATTATCCTCTGGAGTGTGTTGTGTGTGTAAAGTTTGCAATCCTTGTGTAGTTAATCCAGTTTCACTCATTTCTCATTAATGTGTCTATGGATTTAAGTGAAGTCTGTCCTTGCCTCATGACCCCACCTGACAACTCATCAGAGCTGATAGAGCTGAAACGCATTAACCAGAAATATCAGGTAACTCAATTAAAATGTATGGCTTTAAAATGTTCATTACTCATTCATTATTACACTTAATATGGTGCAGTGGTTAGCACAGTTGCCTCACAACAAGAAGGTCCTGGGTTCAAATCCCGCTTTAAGTCTTTCTGTGTGGAGTTTGCATGTTCTCCCCGTGCTTGCGTGGGTTTCCTCCGGGTACTCCGGTGGATCATAGAAGTGAGTGTGAGAGCGTGTGTTGGGGTGTAGCCCTGCGATGGACTGGCAACCTGTTAAGGGTGCACCCCTGCCTCTTGCTCTATGTGTGCTGGGATAGGCTCTAGCAGACCCCTGTGAACCCAAGCTCGGGAATAAGCGGGTATAAGAAATAAATGAATGAATAAAAATGTTTTATCGTGTGTACCTTTCAGTATGAATATCACACAAATTGTATCTTTAGACAATTTCATATATTAAAAATCCAGTGTAACACAAGACCAATATATAATACATACAATGGATAGGCTAAATCACAAAAGACGGAGCATTACAACTGTAAATATTATCTGTCTACATATTCTGTTTCTCCCTTTCTTTTTGTCTCTCCGGCTTGTTTAGGCTCAGATGGAGCAGCTAATATTGGGAGAACGCTATGACGGCCGTGAAGATTTCACAGTTGTCCTTCAGCCTTATTTTCAAAACACAATGCTTCCTTTAGATAAAGTGGGTGTGTTAATGTGTCTTATACTTTAGCTGTACTTCAAGGCTTTAAAGAAAAACAAAATGCTAACAATTCCTTTTTTATCTTTTATTTACATATTTCAGGATGGAAATCCTGATCTTAGTTACTTCACATTAGACTGCTTTCATTTTAGTGAGCGGGCACAAGCTGAGATGTCCATTTCCCTTTGGAATAACATGGTGCGTTATGGTACCGGCACCCACACGCACAGTTCCGTCCCAGCGTCCCAGTTTACTTACAGCTCGGGTCGTTTTCGTTTCGTTTCGTTTCCACCTCTATTTACCCTCTCTGTCCTATCAACAAAGGCAAAAATACAATTAAACAAATTGCAGAATTTGAATAACAACATCATGTCAAGCTTTACAGTTCAAGGTTTCCTGGTTAAAAACGCAGTTTGGATAAGTATCCATTTTGTAAGAGGTTTCATTATTTTTTACGCTCAGATGTGTAAATATGTGTGTAAATAGTGCCTGCCATGTTCTGCCTTGCACCTACTGAAGTTTCTACAATAAATAGTGGATCATTTATTAGTCTGACAAAAATAATATACTGCAGATGAATAATTGTCAGATTCTTTTCATTTACCTTGCATATTGTTCTACGGTTTGTCTAGTTGGAGCCAGTGGGAAATAAACAGACCTTCAACAATTTTACATATGATCGCTCCAAGCTTAGGTGTCCATCAGAGGTGAGTGATCAATGATAAAATAAAGTGTACAGCTGCAGTAATAAAGTGTATAGCAGTCATCCATTTAATTCTGTTTTCTTTCTGTGATAGAGTAATAGCCCGTTCATTTACACCAAGATGAACAGCCACCCTGATTACTTTACAACTCCAGATCCAACCTCTTCAAACCAAATCTCAGTTCCCTGCCCCAGTGGTGTACCAGTGTGGGTGCCAGTCATATTTGGGGTCTTAGGCTTGCTCATTGGCTGGGTGGTCACATGGCTTTTTATACGTCGGTGGATTAGGAAGCAGAAAAGGGTAGACAGGGTAAAAGAAATAGAAACAGAATTTAAGGGAACTAGCTTTTAGCACTTTGCTATAATTAATCAAGCTAGATGCTTGACAAGCTAGATGACTTGCAAGCTAGATGACTTAACTTTTGTTTAGTAATTTAACTCTACAAACATACTCTAACACAAATTTACAGTCCAGTCTTTCATAAGAGTTGAAGTTAATATCCATGTGGGTGGCACTGTATCATACTGCACAGCTTTTACTATTGTACGGTACTTTAAGATGACAAGATATAATGATCTTAAAGCCTTAAAGCCTTAAATCTTAAATCCCAGGAATCTTCTAATCCAAATTATTATTCCATTAGAAAGTCATAGTTTCCATTTAATATTAGGAATAATGTTTATTTACATGTTTATAAATATATCCATGCATTCATTTTCTCATACCCACTTATTCCCTAGCTCTGGGTCATGGGCGGTGCTGGAGCCTATTCCAGCACACATAGGGCGAAAGGCGGGGGTACAACCTGGAAAGGTTGCCAGTCCATTGCAGAATCCAAGCCAAAATGTTAATTTTCTCTAACCGTGTAAAATTTATTATACCCCTTAAAGGTGTTACTACTTCATGTAACTTATAAGGTAAATACTGTTATTACATTGTACTATGATTACAATAGTATAATAAGTTCTTTTTTTATTTGATTAAGAATATTATCTTTAATAGTCCACCCCTAAAACCGACCCAATATTTTAGAATTAAAGTCATGTAACTGTCATTAATACATAGTCATACAAGTTATTGATGATCTGCTTTTTCTGTCTACTGTATCGGTATGATTTTATGCATTGTGCTAGCCTTGTGATTGGCTATTTAGAGATTAAGCAGGTGTAATGATGTTCCTAATAAAGTGTGAAGTTTATTTTAAGACTCGGACTATGTTTGATTTATTTTTATTATTTATTTATTTGGGCTTATTTTTGATATCTTTGTCTGAGTAAGATTTGATACTTGAATAAAAAAAACATTGAGTACAAATGTCTTTAGACGACCAATGCGCAACGTGGTTGGCTCTTTCACTAAAGGTCATAGTTCGCGAAGTTCAAAAGCAAAATGGCTGCCCAACCGACACGAGAATGGAGCGATGAAAAACTGAACAGTGAGGATATACCAAAGAAAGACCTGATAAAATTTCTACAGGACCATGCCTCACAATCGGTATTCACAGGTCACATTTCTGATGAGATCCTTTTTTTTCGTAAATAAAAAGCTGCTTGTTTCCGTAAATGATGCAGTAAAGCTGAATTGAATAAAATTAAAGCTAACGGCTGGAGCTGACAATATAGGGGTCCCTGTTCCCTAAACATGTCTCCTGAATAGAGTAAAAGCCAAAGACTACCAAATATTGTGCATTGCAGTAGAACATTGTACAAAGTAGACATCTTAGTTGAACACCGTTAACGCATTAAATAGGGTTATTATGGGTTATTTTATGTATTTATTATGATTGATGGTGTGAGCAGTATCCAACCAATGATCAATATGTGCTTCCAGTTTCTTGTTGAGCACAAACTCATGGGAAATATAAAGAATGTTGCAAAGACTGCCAAAAAGGAGCAGCTGATTCTCGCCTACAACCAGCTGTTTGAGAGCAAGGTAAATACCCCATAGAATTATTTTCATTGTCCGTAAGATGACCTGTCAGTGGTTGTTTACTCTAAATCAATCTCAAAAGAAGCAATTCGTTTCTGAAATAACAGTCGATTTACAGTTTAACCCAAGGCTACAATTTACATTGCATTCAATCAGACATTTCGGGCTCCCTCTTGAGTCTGGCTCTGCCACTGGCGTGCTCTTTAGGGGCAAACTTATACTTTTGCATTTTAACTGCTTTATCAGGGTAATTTACTGACCAAACATTTATGTAAGCTTTACATTATATTTAATATGTAAATGTTAATTATGGTTGTTCAGTGGTTAGCAAGGTCTCCTTACAACAAGAAGATCCCGGGGGCTTTTTGTGCAGAGTTTGCATGTTCTTTCAGCACTTGCATGGGTTTGCTCTGTCTACTCAGTTTTTTCCCCACAATGCAAAGACATGTACAAACGGATTAATTGATGACTCTTGTGTGTGTGTGTGTGTGTGTGTGTGTGTGTGTGTGTGTGTGTGTGTATGTGGTTTGTCTATGTGAACTGATTTAGTGAACTGAATTAACCAAAGGTTTAGCCAAAAATAAATGAGATATCTTGGTGTGATTGGACAGATTAGAGTTTTTAATGCTGTCGTTTGATGCTATCTAAAAAGCTTTTTTAAGACAATATCCATTATTAAAAGCTTAAAACAAATAAAATTAATTCCCATATTCAATAATCATGTGCATGTTCATTTGTTCTACTTTTGTACTTTTGTTACTGGTGTTTTAACTTTTTTTATTTTTTCTTATTCTTGCTGTATACCGTCTTGAAGCTGGGCAGTCAAATAATAAAAACCATTTCACCTAATGTCGCACAATGTATGATTTTTCTATGATTTTTAGCGGTTTAAAGGCACGGAAGTGGAGCAGCTGACCACGGAGGTGAAAACTGTGAAGATTGAAGAAAAACCCAAAGAAACAATAACAGAAATTCCAGATGAGGTAAAGCTTTAGATTAAGTGCCTCTTGTGAAATTGTGCTACTTAAAATCTAAATAAAAATGTTTTTTTTCTCCTTAGGGTCCCCCAAAGTTCATAAAGTCAGTGTTAAAGAAAGGAGACAAGACAAACTTTCCCAAAAAAGGCGATACTGTGGCATGTTGGTATACTGGCACACTCGAAGATGGCACTGTTTTTGATACCAACATCCCTTCAGGTTGGACTGCCAATATAACACCAATATTTACATTCCTGGGTTCGAATCCTGGGCATGGGGTCTTTTTGTGCAGAGTTTACATGTTCTCCCCGCTCATGCGTGGGTTTCCTCCCAAACATGTGCTTTAAGTTGATTGGTGATTCTAACTTGCCCATAGGAGTGAATGTGAGTGTGGTTGTGTGTGTGTGTGGCCGTGCGATGGATTTGCGATCTGTCCAGGGTGTACCCCCTGCCTCTCGCCCAATGTGCGCTGGGATAGGCCGGAAAGTTCGGGAATATAAGTGGGTAAAGAAGATGAATGAATGAATAATGTAAGGGCTTTAAAATTTTTTATTTAAAACTAAACAGGCTGTATAATGCTATAAAAGTCATTGGCTCAGATGGTCTTTTGCAGCGGCACGCAAAAAGAAGCAAGCCAAACCACTCTCCTTTAAAGTTGGAGTTGGAAAGGTTATCAGAGGAGTGAGTACACAGTGTTGTTATTTTTTCCATATATTTGTTGCTATTTTCTCATTTGTTCAGTCACTTGCATACATTTGCAGTGGGACGAGGGGCTGCTAACCATGAGTAAAGGTGAGACCGCACGCTTGGAAATCGAGTCAGAATGGGCATACGGGAAAAAGGGTCTCCCTGACTCCAAGTATCCTTACACAGTTTACCAGGTGACAAGGCTTTAACTCCAGAACCACCTGTAGGATGACTCCAGCTAAATTCTGATTTCTGATTAAATTTGGAAAACTGTAGCTGCTGTAGATCTATAAAAAAGATCTACTGTATTGTGTTCCTGTTAAAGTTTACATGTTTTTTTAATGAGTATGAATTCATCACTTGATAAATCAAATCATATAGCATTAAAAACATGCTTCTGGAGAATTTTGGGGCAGTTTTAGTTTGTGAGCATACTTTAAGGTGAAATCTTTAATATTGATTGGACAGCTTTAATCTGCATGTTTCAGTAATATTACATTTCTTCCCTTAATTTACAAAACAGAATCCCACCAAATGCAAAACTTATTTTTGAAGTTGAATTGGTGTCCATTGACTAGGATTGCAGTCCTGTTTATTTCAGCAGAGGAAGATTAAACACCAGATTCCAGCTTGTGTGCATTAGTCCAAAACTGCGTTTGAATAATGCAGAATATATGATACAGAAAATTTTCACTGTGATGTTTTGTTAAAATTAATAAAAAGGGTTGCCTGTGCATGTTTACTTATCAGTTTCTTTTTGTAAGCCTGACCCAGGTTACCATTTATTCATTGAAATAAATGAAAATATACAGATGTGTTCAATCCGCAACTTTATTATGAACACAATACAGAAAACGGTTTAAGAATTGGCATTAGGGCCCTTCTTCTTTCCAAAGGTAGGCACCACGTTTACAAAGCGCCGGTTGTACTGGATGCGACGCTTGGCACGGCCAGTCTTCTTTTTCTTTTTCTCCTGCTTGTCCACCTGAAATCAGCAAAAGGAATACGATGCAACATTTCCACTTAGTCATGAATGCTTAGATGACATTTAAGAACCGCTTAGTTCCTAACTCTGGGTCATGGGGGTCTTCAGGAGCCTACCCCAGCACACTGAATTATTAAAATTCATTATACATAGTGCTTAAGGCAGCGCATACTATTACTAAAATTCAGCCTATTAAAAAAAATTTTGTACTGTATAAATGCAAAAAAAAGGAAAATCAAATATTCAGCAGCTTTTTGAGGGCTGGTAAAGCTCACCTTCGGTGTCTGTCCTCTTACTTTTCCGGCTCGAGCCAAAGAACCGTGGACCTTACCTAACAAAAAAAGCAAGTTTTTAGCAAACCACCTAAACATCCAATATTACTTCATTTAGTGATCATTTGTATGGTCAATTGCCACACCCACAGGTGCCACCAGCTTTAAAATCTATTTTTTGGTGTTGCATCACAGCAAACTATATTGCAATAAAGGGTGTAACCATAGTGTTCTGGTGGAGGGGGGGCCGCTTGTCTAGTTTTAAAATGGTCAAACGTATTGTCCAATTTCTAAAACAATTATCTACCTCCAAGAAGCCTGCCAACAACCTCCAGAGTACAGTGCTCTGATACGCCACAGCTAACAAGGGTAGCATCATCTTCAAGAGGAGTTCCAGACAGGAGAAGAACCTGGTCCTCTACATTCAGACCCTCTAGAGTCTGAAGATGGGCCTGGAAAAATAATCAAATTTATTCAAGTGTTATGTAACATAGCTGTTTATGTATTTGATGTAAATGTATCAAGAGCATAATTTTATTGCACAGAATTTCAAAATAGGGGAAGCGGTATTCAAGTGGTAAAAGGTTTGGACTGCTCATTAGAACATCTTTGCTTTAATTCCATAATACTGCCAAGAAGTCACTGTTGGGCCCTCGAGCAAGGCTTTTAACCATTAATTGCTCTGAGAGGAAAATTAAATGAATGGAGACAAACATTTACAACATCTAGCATATGCTCACGTCCAGAGCTATGGACAGAAGTCAACTAACAGCTCAACAATGGGACAATTGATCATAAGTGTAACAAGCACAAATGTTTACATTTATATTTATGACAAAAACCTCATATTACCACAATCAGCTTACCTTGATGTCCTGGACAGTCTCATGTCCTGTCACCTCGACAGTGTGCAGGTTCTGTGCGCGCACAAACAGCTGCATGTTGATTGCTGAGATGTAAGAAAAAATAATAATTCCATTGTACAACATTCAGACCCATGCGCATCATCACGCGTGCGGGCCCCATGGTAACCTATAAACTGGGTCACCTTTAACCCAACTTAATACTAGTCATTTTTTTAGTTCTTCATGCCTAGTTTGTTTCTTCCGAAATTTAGTTAACGTGACACATATACAATTAATATGCAGTTAAATTGTGAATTAACTAGTTTTTGATTCTAAAAACGTTTATACGACAGATTAAAAATAAACGCCTAAATAAACAGGAAATAAGGACGGGTTGTTGAATGTTGGGCGGCAGCAACTGGGAAGTGTTAACATTAGCTTCGGCTAGTTTAATATAGTCACACGCCTGAGGCACGCGGTCAAAAATGTAACAAATACTCCTTACAGAAATGTACAGGACCCAAAAAATTGGTACAACACGCGTTCTACAAACCTTATACGCACCCAAATGCTAATTAACGCTCCCAAAAAACAATAAAAACATAATAAATAGATAAAGATTGAACCGGGCCTTACATCGTACGGTGATGATCAGTCCACACGGAGCGAGAAAGGGACCAGCTCGTTGTCTGATGTGCGCATGTGCACGGCTAAGAATTCTGGGAACACGTTACGTCATAGAGCAAGCGGTCGCCGGCGTTATATAACATTAATACATTTATTGATATTCAAAACCCGCTTAGTTTATGATTTAAAATATTTTTAAAAGACGTTCTATACAAACTCTTTAAAATTTGTATCGGTTACTCATGATCTGTCTCATAGTAAATAAACTTTTTAATATATCTTTGTTGCCTTTATTGCTTTATTGTTCCAGGAACACTTACCATGTGAATGTTTTACCAGCAGTTTTTATAAAGATTGTACTTTTACTATCAGAAATTAAAGATAGTTAACATAAAAGTTAAAGGGATTGGGAACCTTCCAACCCGCTTATTTCCGAGCTCGGGGTCACAGAGGGTCTGCTGGAGTCTATGCCAGCGCACATAGGGCGAAAGGCAGGGGGTACACCCTGGACAGGTCGCCAGTCAATCGCAGGGCCACATACAGACAACCACACACTCACATTCACTCCTATGGGCAATT
>JAOTQW010090991.1:0-10909 GCA_026260075.1 Sisor rabdophorus | reverse complement strand
ATCCCAGCGTGCATAGGGCGAGAGGCAGGGGTACACCCTGGACAGGTCGCCAGTCTATCACAGGACCACATACATAAACTTACTCCTAGGGGCAATTTAGAATCATCAATCAACCCAATGTACATGTTCTTGGACTGTGGGAGGAAACCAGAGTCCCGGAGGAAACCCAGACAGGTGCAGGGAGACCATGCAAACTCCACACAGAAAGATTTCCCCTTGCCCGGGAATCGAACCCGTTGCGAGACGACCATGCCAACCACTACGATCCAATATTCACTCAATTATGACACTTAAAATGTAAGCCAATGGGGGAAGTGGACCCAACAGTTGGTGAAGATGCTAATTGGAAGATCAGGGTTCCATTGCAAGGTCCTTATTTCCAATTCTTTTGTTGTATATAAGAGAAAAATTTAGGTCACTCTTGGTAAGGGTGTCTGCTAAATGGTACAAATGTCTAGTTTTCCTAAACATTTTCATTCGGATACGTTCTGTTAAACATTTAGTTTCTGGTCTTTTGTTATTTATTTTAGTTTTATTGTGTTTCAAAGTTGAATATTCGATTTCAAAACACAAAAATTTGGTGATGTGTGTTAAGCCTTTGAGTGTGGGTACAGTATTGTGTCCTATCGCGCTAGCTGGTGTAGCTGACATGCTGTTTGCTATGTCACTATGCAAGAACAGAAGCTTTACTAGGAAACTGTATGCGCCAGGGTAGGTATTGCATTACATATTAACATAATCACCCAGAATAAAGTGTATATATTTAATAGATAAAGCTGTTTATATATAATAGATATGATTCTTTCATTTAAAAACATTACCGGTGTAAATCGTTTTCCATTTCTCTATTTGAGGACATGAGAATGTGATTGTCAGAAAGAAACTGATATAAACTCTGGATGACGTTCTCTACAGGGCCCCATCTAACTGCGATACAGCCATTTTAGTCCTTTAACTGAAATGCATTATGGTCTTTTAACTTATGCTGAGTAAAATGTCTGCTAATGTTTCCACAGATCTGCATTAAATAACCCAGTTATGACAATAGCTGTTAGGATAAAAATCTTTTTGCCAGTAAATAAGCTGTGTTAATGTTTTTTAAACAAACCACTGTGTGCTTGTAGCTGATCAGTGTTCTGTTATTTCCAAATAAAACTATATCATTAAATAATTATATATCACTTACAACTTTATTCTGGTTTGATTTTCTTAAGGAACTGTGGCCTTTTAAAAAAATAGGTGTAATTAATGGTAACTACACCACTTAACAACAAACAAAAATTTACACAGGGTGATTAAGAGTAACCATTTCACCTGCTGGTATCTTGAGAGGGTTGAAAACTGAAAAAGATCAAACTTTACACAGACATTAACCTGAGCACAGGAACAGAGATGCTCAAGATGCATGTGGTGGCATCATGGCTTGCTGCACCACCACCTTGCAAACTTTCAAAAGAATTTTAATTGATTTTATTGTTATTTTTATTATATTATGTTTTTACTATTTTTGTGTTTTTATTTTAATTTTCTGCCTTTATCCCACTACTAAAGGCAGCCTGAATTAATCTGAATTAACACACTTTTTCATTCATTCATATTCTATACCCGCTTCTTCCTAACTCGGGGTAACGGGGGGCTGCTGAAGCCTATCCCATGGCACATAGGGCGAGGGGCGGGGGTTACACCCTGGACAGGTCGCCAATCCATCGCAGGGCCACAGACACACTTACAAATTCAATCCTATGGGCAATTTAGAGTCACCAATTAACCCAATGCACATGTTTTTGGACTGTGAGAGGAAACCGGAGTACCCGGAGGAAACCCACACAAGCGTGGACAAATGGACATTGGGAAGGTTTTCTTTTTATCTACTCTATTAGCTGCTGTTCAGATTGTGACGTTTAAGCCTCACATTTTATAAAACCAGTTAAACATAGAATGCTCCCATTCAGAACAAATTTCATAGTGGAGTTTTTTCCCCTTTTGTCCATATAAATTAGTAATTACTGTAGTTGAACTCCACACAGAAAGAGACCCTTGCCTGGAAATTGAACCTTCTCATTGTGAGGCGATAGTGCTAACCACTACGCCACTGCCACGCCTGCCATCAAGACATTTCACAGAAATAATAATAGTGCTATTATAAAAAAGTTGGAAACATAGCAATATCTAGAGTGTCAAATGGATTAAGAAAAGACATTCCAGTAAGCCATATTTACAGTTTGTTGTACCTCCATCCATTCATTCATTTTCTATACCCGCTTATTTCCTAATTTAGGGTCATGGGGCAGGGTTACACCCTGGGCAGATTACCAGTCCATGATTATTCATTCATTTATCTTCTACACCCGCTTGTTCCCAAACTTAGGGTTATAGGGGTCTGCTGGAGCCTATACCAGCACACATAGGGGGAAAAGGCAGGGGTACACCCTGGACAGGTCGCCAGTCCATTGCAGGGCCACATACACATAACCACACGCACTTCTATATTATACGCTTAGGCTCCAGCAGACCCCTGTGACCCCGAGTTCGGGAATAAGCAGGTATGGAAGATGAATGAATGAATAAATGTACGTTACTGTATCTGGAATCTGTCTGATGATTTAATGCTTATAAATAAAAATTATAAACAAAATCAGTATTTTTCCCTATAGTTTGTTTATTGTAAGGATTTTACAATTATTAAATAATGATAGGATCTAGTTCTTTAATAGAACTGTGGACGTTTTAACAGACAAAATGGGGAGCTTATAGTAACTGTGTAGTGCAGGGGACATTTAGCATGATTTTTTTTCTGAAGTCAGAACTTTGTGGATTGCTGATGCTCTACTAATGAATGACATTAACTCATATTAACGCCTTATAATGCAGCTGTATAGTATAATTAACAAATTCATATGAATCAGATGCCTCACAATAACAAGGTTCAGGGTTCGATTTCTGGGCAAGGGGTCTTCCTTTGCGGAGTTTGCATGTTCTACCCGCGCTTGTGTGGGTTTTCTCCCACAGTCCAAAAACATGTTCATCAGGCTAATTGATGACTAAATTGCGCAAATGAGTGGATGTGAGTGTAAGTGGTTGTTTGTCGATGTGTGGCCCTGCAATAGATTGCAACCTGTCCAGGGTGTACCTTTGCCTTTCCTCCATGTGCGCTGGGATTGGCTCCAGCAGGATCCCGTGACTCAGTGTTAGGGACTAAGCGGGTTAGATGATGAGTGAATGAATGAATGTAGGGCGGTGCGGTGGCGTAGTGGTTAGCAGGTTCACGCACAGTAAGTTCTCGATTCCTGGGCAAGAAGTCATTCTGTGCAGAAATGGAGCAAATATAGTGAGAAGAGGTACTGAGACATAAAAATCAGGGGCAGGGCTCGATTGGGGCAGTTATAGAAATTTGCTAAAGCCCGAAACAGGCAATAAATCCTTATAATCGCAATTGTTTGTTGGACAATTAATCCTCACATTATATAATCTTCTGATAATTGTGACAGCCCTAGTTTGTTGTTTACACGGCTATTGTTTTTGTGTTACCCTGACAACAATTCTGTATCTATGTACATTCATGACTTTTCATGGATTTTTATATCTATTAAAGCACAGCAACATTTGTAATGATTATAAGTTCCAATTTCATTGTATAATGCCTTTTAACTTTCCCACACCGTTTT
Source organism: Sisor rabdophorus (assembly GCA_026260075.1). Taxonomy (NCBI): domain Eukaryota; kingdom Metazoa; phylum Chordata; class Actinopteri; order Siluriformes; family Sisoridae; genus Sisor; species Sisor rabdophorus. The sequence continues at coordinate 7,244 of JAOTQW010090991.1, read as the reverse complement.
GCTTAATTTTAGATTCACTTAGTTCACGTTATCACTCACACCAGGTTCTCCCGCTGGGTTTCCTCTGGGTATTCCATTTTTTTTCTCACAGTCCTAAAACTTGTACATTAGGTTGATTGGTGACTCTAAATTGCCCATTGTAGTGAATGTGAGTGGTTGTTCGTCTTTGTGTGGCCCTGCGATGGACTAGCGACCTGTACAGGGTGTACCCCTGCCTCTCGCACCATGTGCGCTGGGACCCCCGTGACCCCCAATTAGGGAATAAGCGGGTATCGAAGGTGAATGAATGAATTTATAATAATCAACATACACATATCGCACGATTTATTGATGAATTATTTAATTATAATTAAATAACACGTTTTTAGTTTAAACATTAATAACGGTTTAAAAAAAATCTAAAAATACAAATTTGGGGTGATTTAAGTTGCTGTATCTTTAAGCTTTACTGTGATTTGAGCGCCTTCCGCCATTTCTGTGCAGCCGGTAGCATCTGTCACTGCAAACCAACCCCAGCGTGCTTGTGTGTGTGTGTGTGTGTGTGTGTCTATCTATCTATGTGTGTGTGTGTGTGTGTAAAATCCTAAATACACTGCTAATGTGACACACTGCCTTGTAAGGTAGGTACACACAAATCAGACACCAAATTAAAGATGTATACGCGTTTACCAAACTGCGCCTTTATCCGATCGAGAAGCAGAAGGTGATCTAGCAAATGAGTTAAATTTAGCTCGTGTAGAAGGGCAAAGCTAGCATAACATAACATAGCATAGCATTTTAGCTAATAACAACCAACTGTTCTGCTTGATACAGGAGATTTCAAGAGCTGCATACAGACAAAAGGAGAAGTTTTCAGGTTGTCCTGACACTCGTTGTTGCTTTATAATAGTCCTTTATTGTTTCTGAACTTTGGTTTGTTTGTAGTTGTGTGGTTGTTGCTTAGGTTGCATGCTGCTACTGCTAGAAACCAAAACAGAACGTCTAGTTCAAGGAAATAAACACACAAACGATAATTAATTTTAAGCCTGGACTTTAAAATACACGTTTCGGTTTTTAATAGCATGTGAAACGAATATTTTTAAAGCATTAAATGTTTACTCCGTATTTATATTTATTTATTATGTGGGTTTATAATAGGCTACTGACACGTTCATCCTATTTAGTTTACACATACTGTGTATTGTATTGTGCTTGTATAACAAAACAATAAATTTATTCTTTCACATTTAAAAAATGATTGCAGCACAGACGTTATTGGGGCTGTTTAAAATTTCAAATGCTGAACCATGGATGACGAGGACAGCCAGGATGAGCTGATTAACAAGAATATTTCCTATGGAAAATCTAAAAAACCCTCTGCATCCATTCTTTCTGATGAAGGTAAAGTGTATTGACACACCTCTGATCGGTTCTCTATCCTAAAGTGTATATTATTAAAAGAAAGATGCTCTAAAATATACATGGGATGTGAACAACTCAGTAAACGTGTTTTTGCAAGTGGGCTGGGATCCCAGGTCAACAGCTCTTGTTAATCCTGAGTCTAGATTTCAAGTAGTCATAACCATCTGATATTGTCAGTGTGTGTCGACTAAAACCCACATCCATCCATTTTTGTTTACCAAAATGTACTGTTTTAGGTGTATTTATAAAATTCAAAAAAACAAATACTTCAATTACAGCTGTAAGAAATTACATGCGACACTGAACAGTTATATATGTGTTTCTAGGGTTTAGTTAATGTCCCACGTCTGCACGCATGAATTAGTAAATGTATTGATTTAATTAATTAATGAAACATGCCAACTCTGCACAGAAAGACCCCTTGTCCGGGAATCGAACCTGGGACCTCTTTGCTGTGAGATGACTAAACCAGAATGCCTAACCAGTATATTTATTTAGTAAAGTAAAGATACAAATACCCAAAGAGCAAATATACCCAAACTACTCTAGGGCTGCACAAACTATCAAAATGATCACAATATTGCAAATATGGAATATTGAAGTGTATATTATTATATATTATTTCAGTTAAATTTATTTACATTTTATTTGTATAGCACAAAGGTCAGGGTCTCAAAGAAGCTTTAGACAATCTCCTGTGTTTGAATATTTTTTTTTGCTAAGCAGAGCTGATACAAATTGTGTTTGGTTTGGATGTAACTGTTAAGATTTGTGGTGTTTTCCCTTTACGTTACCAATCAAGATTTACATGGTTTACTCAGCATTTCAGTCTGCATGCGATCATCACTTAAAACCCAAATACTGTTATATCTATAAGGGTCTTTTTTGTTTTGGCACTAAATCGTTGCCAGCAGCTGCGGTTGCCTCTGGCTAATCAATATTAGTTAGCTATGGAAGCTTCACGGTTGGCTGATTGTCTTGCGCCAAAGCATGCACCATCCGCATGCCCGATGTTACTATACTATCCGCGTCGACCTAAAACTTTAACCTTACATTATAACTTATTGTTAAATCATTCTTTTTAAAAATTTTTTTGCAAGCTATTGCGATATTCATATTTCAATAAATTGCCATATATTATGCAGCCCTACCAGGTACATTCAATTGTACATTATTGATTATTTGGAATGTTTATTTTGGAACCTGGGGCCGCCACTTCTACAGTACATTAGTACTGTTACAGTACTTTCAGAGAAGGTTGTATGTCTAATTAATTTCTGATGTGATGCATCTGTCATATGGCTTAAATTTTGCAAATTTTATTGTGTGATGACTATATTTAACAGATAAAGGCTTTCATTCTATTTTACTTGATTTCCGAAGACATTTAAAGTGGCATAATATTAAAATAATAAAATCAACCTGGGGTTTCGGGGTAGTGTAGTGGTTAGCACCATCGCCTCACAGCAAGAAGGTAGATTCCCGGGCAAGGGGTCTTTCTGTGCAGAGTTTGCCTGTTCTCTCCAAGCCTGTGTGGGTTTTCTTCAGGTACTTTGGTTTTCTCCCACAGTCCAAAAACATGTACGTTAGGTTGATTTGGTGCTTCTAAATTGCCCATAGGAGTAAGCCTGAGTGTCTGTGGGTGTTTGTCTATGTGTGGCCCTGCGATGGACTGACGACCTGTCCAGGGTGTACCACTTTTTGCCCTATTCGCTCTGGAATAGGCAGACCCCTGTGACCTAGAGTTAGGGAATAAGCGGAAATAGAAGATGATTGAACGAATATCAACCTAAATTCTACTGACATCATGACATATCTACAGTCTTTTTCCTTATTGCATCTATATATCTTTGTAGAAGAAGATGGTGAAGACTCACTTGAAGAAGGTTCAGATAGCGAAGAAGATGATTTCCAGGATGAAGGGGTCGAGGAGGAGAACGAGAACGAGAATGAGGAAGATGAGAGTGATCGTAAGGACATAATAACTTCTCAGTACCTTAGGTTAAAGTCTTAAATTTGCATATTTTTTTAAAGACACAACCTCCAAAGACCATATACAACTTGGAGTTGTGATTGAATCACAGAATCTGTAGTCACAGGGTTGAGTCTTAATTCCCTTTTAGCTTTTAATGCTATTTTCACCTAAGAGTTACACTCTAAAGTCCATTATTCTCTTTGTATCAAGGCACTAATTCTGAATTCTAATTTCTACTTCTGTACCTATTTAATAGATGAAGATAATGTAAAGGAGGTGGGAGAAGCATTAGAGACAGAGGCAACTGATCTTGGGCTAAGTTCAGATGAGGATGCCGAGAAATGCCCTATCTGCCTCAACTCCTTCCATGATCAGCCGGTGGCTACACCCCAGAACTGTGAACATTACTTCTGTTTGGACTGCATTCTGGAGTGGGCCAAGGTGAGTGTGGCACCAAATGGCAGCAGTATTATAGACCATCTCTTTAGTGTCAAGTGACCGTTTTTCTTATTGTCTTGTCTTTAGAATGGCAACTCTTGTCCTGTTGACCGAAGAATCTTTAGTATTATCCTACTCAGGAACTGCTATGGAGGAAAAGTTCAAAAAACCGTAAGGAATTTAATTCTGATTTTGTAATTATATAGTTGTCTTTATTTGGTTGCGGGCTGGAAAACGCATTATTTTAAAACATTTTAAAACACATTTTTAAATTGGATTTTGACAATTACATTTTTGTTTCTATTACTGTATAATGCTTTTACACAACCTCGTAAAGTAATCCCTAATATTTATTATATTTAGGGTATTATATACAAGCAGTATTAAAATGTTTTGCCGCACGCAAAAGGTTTTGACAGCTGTTCATGTATTCGGTTCCAACTTGACTAATAATATAAAAAGACCCTTATTTTGCAAAGTTGGACATGTTTGTAGATAACAGTTCAGAGGCCAGTTACACATGAACAAGAGGAGCAGGTGAATGTGGATCTGGAGCAGACTAACTGTGAAGTGTGTGGAGGGACAGACAGAGAAGATCGCCTGCTTCTCTGTGACGGCTGTGATGCTGGGTATGAAAAAAAAAAACCCACAAAAAAAAACTTTGCACGTTGCACATGTTTTGTTCAATTTGCCTAGTTCTCTGTTACTCTGATTTAATTACTCATAATTCTGCATTAATCAGATTTTTGACGGTTGGATTATGTTCATTGTCTTTTTATATAATTGTATGTTGTGAGATTTGAAAAATGACTGTGCAGCATATAAAAACACCAATATATATACTCTTGTGCATTGCATTGCATTGTTCTATGGGAGACCTCAAAGGAAAGTGATTATGAATGCAACTTTTGTACTAAGCATACATAGATGGTGATATTTCATATTAGATAATAGTATCCCCTTTTTTCGGTTAACGCATTTTCTGTTTAAATTTTAGATTGATGCTTTTAAATTTTGATGTTTTAATATAATGACTATTTCTGATTGTCTTGCGTTTTCCTTCAAGGTATCATATGGAGTGTTTAACCCCTCCCCTGGATGCTGTGCCTGTTGAAGAATGGTTTTGCCCAGAATGTGCACCAAACAGTCCTAACAGTGGTAACACAGCAATTTTTCTTTTATAAATTGCAGCAAGTTAATTTATTGTTGTATTTTACTGTAATTTTGCTCATTGTGATGTGTATTTAATAGTCTGTATTTTGCAAAGGCTGGGCAACTCTGACAGCTTACAATTTATTTTTCTTTTTTATAGCAGCAGCAGAGTGGTTGAGTGAGGAAGATAACAGTCTTCCTACCACCAGCCGCTCTCGGCCAGCACGTGCCGGACCCATGCGTGCAATTGCAAGGACGCAGCACAGCGAGAGGGTTCGAGCCAATGTTAATAGACACCGCATCACACAGGCACGCACTGCTGCACAGGTTTGCAAGATGCTTTTGTCTGGCTCTCCTAACGTACTACTGCCCTAGAGAACTGTTGGCTGTTGACAGTTTCCTGAGAATTATTACATTTTTAACATTCTCTAGCAATCTAACAAACAATGGAATCGTTAATTTGACTAAATGTCTACTATTTTAATATTTATCATAAGAATAAACGGCCTTGTACTCAACGTTTGTTGTGCAATGAATCAAATTTTCCAGGTGAACAAATTTCCTTTTCTTGTGTGGGCTGTTTATAAATAAACATCAGTTGTGCATGTAAAGGCAGACTGTGCACTAGTTATGTTGTATCAGTAATAATGCAAATCTCTCAATAATCTCACCATCTGCCAACTGAAGTATATTCATTTATTTTCTATACCCACTTATTTCCAAACTCTGGGTCACAGCGGTCTGCTGGAGCATGTCCTAGCGCACATCGGCGAAAGGCAGGGGTACAACCTTGGACAGGTTGCCTGTCCATCGCAGCTGATGTGTATTATTAATTAAAGTGTAACAGCACTGCCATGTGAACAGTATTAGACATTAGTATATTTAAACTACACATTGAACTAAGATGCATGGGAAAGAAAATTTTATCCATTAGGACAAAATGCATGAAATGTATAGTATGCCTACCTGGATTATTTCTGCATACTGATTTCTGTTATAGTTGAGTATTTGATGTATTATTTTTGTTGGTGTTTTAGCTTGCACCTCAGTACTTGATGCGGTCCACTTGGCTTGATGAAACCATCAATGCTGTAGTTGCTGGCCTTAACACAGCTGTGTATGTGAGAGACTTAACTCCTCGCCCAAGAGCTCGCAGAAGACGCAAGAGAAGTAACTAAGAAATTTGTAAACCTAAACAGGCTTTATTTTTTCCCTTTATACTATAATCTATGAAATGTGATTCAATATTTCCATTATAGCACCAAGGAATAAAAACATAAAAGAAGGAAAGGATGTTAAGGGTAAAACATCAACCACAAAAGTGAAAAGGCGGAAACGTAAGGCTAGGAGATCAAAAAAGGTGGTATGTTGAGTCTTATTTTACTAAAACCACAGTAATGTAATTTTATAAGAAATAGTCAGAATGGCCGATTTTTTTTAAACTTATATTCTTATTAACAGGTTCCCTTGTGTTATTCATGTCTTTATTGTGTCATTTCAGCTGGTAAAAAAGAATAAAACAGCTCAGGGCAAGAAAAAACATGTACGCAGCTCTACAATTCCTTCTGTATACCGTCCTTGTGAGCAAACACTAGGCAGCATGAGAGCGGACATTGGGGCAGCTTCCTTCTCTATTTACGGAGACCCCTTTGATCTAGATCCTTTCAATGATGGGTGAGATTGTGACATGTTCCATTTGCCCAGAAAATGAATTTGCAGGAAATTAAACAATATCTTTTACTTTGTTAAATATAACAAATGGTGTTATATGGTTGATTATTCAAATAGTCTTCATTTACAGCAACACCCAATATTATCTCAGAGGTTTGTGTGTTTGCTTCCGTGTATCCTTTTTTTCTATATTATCTATTTAGTTATAGGGAAGCTATTATATTAGATTTAATCAATTTGCTTAGTTTTCTTACATGACTGTTGGCAGTATGTTTTTATACCATTACATTTTAACTGTTTTTAGCGATGAAGAGATGGAGCACGCTCCGGTGCAGCCTTCACTGTTGGAAACTAAACGCCGGGGATTATCTCGCTCTGCTCTCCGCTCACACCAGCCTGTGGCCAGACCAATACTGGCTGGTTTGTCTAGGTAATCAAACATAAATCCTTTTGTAATGCTTATGTACAGAAAGTTAAAATAAGTTAATCTGCAAGTAAATATATGTTCTGGACCTTTTCTGATGGAGCATATCCTGTGGGTAACATCACAATGTCTCTACACCCCAATAAAGACTCTATTCTGCCATACACACTCACACACACTATA
>JAOTQW010090981.1:0-10909 GCA_026260075.1 Sisor rabdophorus | reverse complement strand
CTGTGACCCTGGATTTGGGAATAAGCGGGTAAAGAAGATGAATGAATGAATGAATCTGACCGAGTGACAGCCCATCTCTAGCTATAAGAATTTGTATGGTTTGGGCATTACGGGTTTATTAAATATAAATATGACTAAACTTTAAGAATCTTCTTAAAGTCTTATTAATATTAATCTCTCTCAAGCATTAATAGGTGTTAAAATCCCAACAAAACGACCAGAACTATCGGCAGCCAAACCAACAGAGTCTGAGGAAAAAACGACAAAAGACTGGATTCAGGAGCTGTTAGACATCCTGAGTCGGGCGGAGGAGGACAACGTCATGGAAAAGACCACGCGGTATCTGACTACTGCCACTACTACAATCACCACTGCCACCACCACTCCCAGACATTCCCATAAAGGCAGACGGAAAAAGGGGAAAAAGCCTGAAAATGGCACTGTGAGACTGGTCGGAGACAAACAAGGTCGTAAAGACCGTGGCAGGGTGGAAATTTACATCGATGGGGAATGGGGGACAGTCTGTGACGATCTCTGGATTAGCCAAAACGCATTGGTAGTGTGTCGACAGCTAGGATTTGGATATGCTCTCAAAGCCTCCAAACAAGCAGAGTTTGGCGAAGGTAGGCATCTGAGAATACTTCTGGACGACGTGCAGTGTGAGGGAACAGAGGAAACCCTTCTGAACTGCCAGAATGCAGGTGTAGGCATACACAACTGCCATCACCATGAGGACGCAGGCGTCATTTGCAGCAATTTCAAGCATTATTCCGAACATTATTAGCATACGATGGCCTCTGTGTGAAGTGCAGAGAGAGAAATAAACATACATCATCTATAAGTAGCACTTAGGTCTACCTCATTGACTGAAATTCTAAGAAATGTCACAATAAGCGTTAACATTGCTAAATGGTGTTTGATGAAGCACATACATTCATTACAATACTTGGATACTTTTCGTATTTGACATTCAAGTAATTGTAAATACATTGAAAAAATAAATACAGTGGTTGATTATTTTTAGTGTACATTAACTAGAATACCCAGGACGTTATTGCTAAAATTTAGCACTAGGTGTTTTAATAGACAATTTTTATATTAAACATCTGATTTTTAAAAATTCATTCATTCATCTTTTGTACCTGCTTATTCCCAAACTTTCCGGGGTCACGGGGGTCTGGTGGAGCCTATCCCAGCACACATAGGGCAAGACAGACAGATCGCCAGTCTGTCTCCACACACTCACTCATTTGGGCAATTTAGAGTCAACCTTAATGCACATGTTTTTGGACTGTGGGAGGTAACCGGAGTACCTGGAGAAAACGCACACAAAAAGACCCCGTGCCCGGGATTCGAACCCCGGACCTTCTTGTTGTGAGACAATAGAGTAATAAAGTTTGCAATAAAGTTTTCCTATCATGGCACGATAACCGCTGTTCGGCTATTGAAAAACACGGGAGTCAAAACCACTGTTGCACAATGAGTCGATTCATGATATTGGTTCACAAAATACAATTTGACTATCGTTTAAGAAATTGAATCTTGTTTTATTGCGGTATTAAATAAGATATATGGGTCAGTCAGGCTAAATAATTGTTACGGTCATAAATATGCACTGCATCCGCGGCAGGCATGGCTTCATAGCTCAGTGGTTAGAGCACTGGTCTTGTAAACCAGGGGTCGCGAGTTCGATCCTCGCTGAGGCCTCCCGTGTAATTTTCTTTTGTCAAATAAAAATATTGATGTCTTTTTATTACTTAAAACACTTTATTTAAATGTTTTGACAACGGACACAGGTTTCTGCATGACACTTCAAATTAAATAAACAAAGATAACGCTCCTGTTGAATAAAAGTTTTAAAATATTAATATTGCATTTAAAAATCGTTATCTTTAATTTATTTCTTTATGTGTTTCTTGAAACTGGATTTTTTAAAATGAAATAATCGAAATTTGTCTGTTTAAATCTGACTCCAAGTTAGGTTATTAGGCCATCTACTGGTAAAACAGGGGCATAAACGTGTATATGTATGTATGTATGTAGGTAGGTAGGTACAGTGGGGCGAAAAAGTATTTATTCAGCAACCAATTGTGCAATTTTCCCACTTAAAAAGATGAGAGAGGCCTGTATTTTTCATTATAGGTATACCTCAACTATGAGAGGCAAAATGAGGGGAAAAAATCCAGAAAATCACATTGTCTGATTTTTGAAGAATTTACCTGCAAAATAGGGTGGGAAATAAGCTTGTCACCCACAAACAAGCAAGATTTCTGACTCTCACAGACCTGTATTAAAGGCACCTATTTCAACGCATTATCAGTATAAAAGTCACCAGTCCACCCCCTCAAACAGTCACACACCAAACTTCACCATGACCAAGAGAACTGTCAAAGGACACCATAAACAAAATTGTAGACCTGCACCAGGCTGGAAAGACCGAATCTGCATCTATTTAAGCAGCTTGGTGCGAAGAAACTGTGGGAACAATTATTAGAAAATGGAAGACATACAAGACAACTGATAATCTCCCTTGATCTGGGGCTCCATGCAAGATCCCACCCCGGGGGGATACAAAATGATCACAAGCACGGTGAGCATAAGTGCCCCTGTTTAAGCCAGTAATTGTCAAGGCCCATTGGAACTTTGCTAGAGAGCATTTGGATTATCCAGATGAAGATTGAGAAAATGTCATATCGTCAGATTCTATTATACTTTCTACTCGTGCGTTTAGAAAAGAAAGAATCCTGAATTTCATCCAAAGAATACCATACCTACTGTGGGGTGTTCATGGGGTAGAAACATCATGCTTTGGGAATGTTTTTCAGCAAAGGCACCAAGACGATTGATGTGAAGGAAAGAATGAATGGGGCCATGTGTTGATTTTCAATGAAAACCTCCTTTCATCAGCAAGGGCATTAAAGATGTAATGTGGCTGGGGTTTTCAGCATGACAATAATCCCAAATACACCAACCAGATAACGAATGGGTGGCTTTGTAAGAAGCATTTCAAGGTCCTGGAGTGGCCTAGCTAGTCCCTGGATCTCAACTCCATAGAAGAATTTTTTAGGAATGGGCAAAAATACCAGCAACATTCGACCTCTGTCATTGCCAACAAAGGGTATATTGACATGAACTTTTGTTATTGACCAAATACTTATTTTCCACCATAATTTGCAAATAAATTCTTAAAAAAACAGTCAATGTGATTTTTTTTTCTCATTTTGTTTCCTATAGTTAAGGTATACCTATTATGAAAATTACAAGCCTCTCTTATCTTTTGAAGTGGGAGAACTTGCACAATCGGCTAAATACTTCTTTGCCCTACTGTATGTATATATGTATGTACGTATGCAGAAGTCTGACGTATGCTAATGTTTCAGCGACAGGTGGCGCTGGCACACTGTGGTATAATGACACTACCTTACATAATGTTATGCAGATAAGGTATAGATAATGTGAGGAAATTTCAATATTTCGAGACTTTGCTATGATACAGAACATGCATCAGAAATGAACAAATTTATTAATACTCCTTTAAAAAATCTATTGCTTCAATTAAATATACATACTATAATAAAGTGTTTGATATGTTTATTGAGTATTTAAAAATTATCTACAAGTAAATCTACAAATGCAAATATTATATCTTTTTAATTTAAAATATCCAAACAATAGGACTTTAATTTAGTTTTAATTAAAATAAAATTTAATTATGTAATTAAACTGGGAAAACTGTACATAGTGGTTAGCACAGTTGCCTACTCCAGTGAGTCGGTGTGTGGTTGTTTGTCTGTTCGGCCCTGATGTAAACTGGCCACCTGTCCAGGGTCTCTGCCTTTCACCCTATGTGCACTGAGCTAGGCTTCAGCAGACCCTGTAACCCTGAGTAAGGGAATAAGCGGGTATAGAAGATAAATAAACTATGAATTAATGAATAAATTAACTATAAAAAAATAATATTTAAAAATACCCTTGCATGACATGGGGGCTTAGGCGCAGTGGCATAGCGGTTATTACAGTCCCTTGCAGCAAGAAGGTACCATGCTCGATTCCTGGGCAAGGGGTCTTTTTTCCCGGGCAAGGGTCAAGTTTGCATGTTTGTGTGGGTTTTCTCCCACAATCCCAAAAAATGTACATGAGGTTGATTGGTGATTCTAAATTGCAAGAGATGGTGAGTGTGAGAGTGTGTAGTTGTTCGTCTATGTGTGGCCCTGAATTGACTGGCGACCTGGCGACCCTATATGCACTGAGTCTGGCTCAAGCATACCCCCATGACCGTGAGTTAAGGTATAAGCGGGTAAAGTAGGTAAATAAACTATGAATTAATGAACTATGAAAAATAACATCATGGGGGCTCAGGCGCAGTGGCATAGGGGTTAGCACGATCCTTCACAGCAAAAAGGAGTGAGTGTACGTTGTGTGGTTGTTTGTCTATGTACGGCCCTGCGATAGACTGGTGCTGTCCAGGTTGTATGATATTATGGTCAAATCCATCCAGCTATTTGCATATCTGTTACTTAAAGCAAGTTTTAAATTTTTTTTGTTATTTTTTCTATCAATATGATTGTAATCCCCTATAGAGAACAGATTCAGTGAATCGACTTGTTCATGATTATAGAAAATTAAAGAAATCTGTGTTGTTCTCTGGTTTGGATTGTTTACACAGCAGCTCCTATCCACACTCTGAAGATGGAAAGCACCTGAACTGCGTTTTTATTGGCAACGATTACATACAGAAGAGAACATTATTACCAGACACACAACCCTTTCTGAAAGTCTGGAGAATTTGGATTTTGTGTAGGTAAGAAAAAATATAGGTGAATTTAAAAAGAATATCTGTTAACACATGTTTTTTGCAAAAAAAAATCTCTTTTAAATTAAATGCGCTTTATGACTCAAAAGGAACCCCTAATGAACCCCAGACCTCTTCACCATAACAGGACCTGCTAATGTTATTAATACCATTGTGAATAAATGCACACAAATCCACATAGTCACATGACTCAATCCAGTTAAAAACCTGTACAGAAGACTGAAGGGGATTGTAGCAGGAGAATGCTACTGTGTTTCTGCTTACATTTTTTAACATATACCTATATGGGGTGGCAGGTCAAAAGGTTAAGGTTTAAGTTGTTAATCGGAAGACCAGAAAGGCCTGGATTTAAGCCCCACCACCGCCAAGAAAAACCAGGACCATTGGCTCAAGCCTCACCACTGCCAAATCTGCCACTGTTTAGAAGACCCCCTTCTTGCTTCAGGAGCGCTGTATCATAGCTGATCCTGCACTCTAACCTCAACATTCCTAGATGCAATTCCCAAACTCTGGGTCACTGGGGACTGCTGGATCCCAGCGCACATAGGGCGAGAGGCAGGGGTACACCCAGGACAGGTCACCAGTCCATTGCATGGCCACACACAAAACCACACGCACTTAAACCTATGGACAATTTAGAATTACCAATTAACCTGATGTACATGTTTTTGGATAGTAGGAGTACCAGGAGGAAACCCACACAAGCTCGGGGAAAACATGCAAACTCAGCACAGAAAAAGACCTCATGCCAAACCCAGATTCGAACCTCTCTGTTTTGAGGCGACCGTGCTAACCACTACGCCACCTCGCCGCTCTCAACATTTTATATCTAAGTAAAGGGAACACAAAGATAACACATCCTAGATTTGAATTAATGAAATATTTTTATTAAATACTTAGTTAAATGTGCTGACAACAAAATCACAAAATTGCTCAACGGAAATCAAAATTTATTAACCCATGGAGGTTTGGATTTGGCGTTACACTCAAAATTTACGCGGACAAACACACTACAGGCTGATCCAACTTTAATGTAATGTCCTTAAAACAAGTCAAAATGAGGCTCAGTAGTGTGTGTGTGTGTGTGTGACCTCCAATAGCCTGTATGTCATTCCTATAATGCCTGGGCATGCTCCCGATGAGGTATATCCTTCCAGACCTGGACTAATGCATCATCCAACTCCTGGACAGTCTGTGGTGCAACGTGCCGCTGGTGGATGGAGCGTGACATGATATCCCAAATGTACTCAAAGGGTCCGGGGAACGGACGGCTCAGTCCATAGAGTCAATTTCTCTGGCCTGCAGGAACTGCTGACACACAAGGTCTAGCACTGTCTTTCATTAGTTGCCCAGGCGCAACAGCACTGGCATACACAGCAAAACTTCTTGCAAAAGCTCGCATTGACGTGCTATCCTGGATGAACTGCAGTACATGAGCTACTTGTGGTCACCATCTCCTTTATTGGGGTGTCTTGCTATTTGCCTATAATTCCACAACAGCATGTGACATCGATGTACATATGTCTATACTGCACTACTATTCTGCTAGAGACAAGGCAGTGGCTTAGTGGTTAGCACTATCGACTCAGCGCAAAAAGGTCCCAGGTTCCATTTACTTCTTCACATTTCTGTGCAGAGTTTGCATGTTCTCCCTGTGCTAGTGTGGGTTTCCTCCCAAAGTCCAAAAACATGGATAATAGGTTAATGAGAAAGTATTACTAGTGTGAAGTTTCCATAAGTATAGGCTGTGTGCTGCTATAGCATTATAGTAATAAATAAATAAATAAGCTATTCTAAACAACGCTGTTGTCTTTTCTTTAAAAAAAAATAAATAAATAAAATCTTGAAGGCTTTCTTTTCTGTAAATAGGAGCGCGGTGACAGGATCAGTAAGTGGGATTAGGAGTTTAAGAGGAATCTGTACCCAAGTCGATCCTACATGCAGCTGTTTACTCACAATTTGAAATCTATGCCTGCTCTGTGTCATCATGTCTTCCTGATCTCTGAATGTAAGTGAAAAATTGCTGAGTAGTTAAAAAAGGATTTGGATTAGAGATGGAGCAGTTATGCGTAGCCATGATACGCGTTTTTTTAAGCATGGAGGTCATTTATTGTGAGCTGAAGAAGCCCACCTGCTTTTCTAAAACACTGCATGCCTGTTCACATTCCTGGCCCATCAGATCAACATGCATAGCAGGTTGGAATCAGGGGACGACTGCTGTAAAAGCTTGGCAAACACTAACATAAAGCAGCAATTAACAAAATAAACAGAACTGAGGTCCAGGGGTGGCGTCATCCACAAACATGAGGTCGACTCCACCTATGAAACAACGGGAGGTTGTCCATGTTTATGGCCTTCTTCTACAACCCAGATAATTCATCCCTTAAAGATCCAGGTGAGATCTATTCTCTTCACATGTCAGAGGATTGTCAAGGTCGGGGGTTTGGTGTAGCATGAAACAGGTCAACGATAAACATCTTCAGAGCTGGTTTTCTCAGAGGACAATACAGACAGTGGTTCGCCTTTAAAAGTTCCAGCCACCCCATCATGCTGACATGTTTTTGTACGCCTTAAGTACATTTTTTGGTGACTTGACAAACAACAGGTTCTCACACCTGGGTGGTCAACAGGGAACACCAGTAAACATGAGAACGCCAGTGAACACGTTCTGTAATATAAGTCAATTATTTTATAACAGGAGAATTAAAAATCAAAATGTTTGCTTTTTAAAATATAAGCAGGAAATATTCAAAATTCATGTGATCAAAATAATTAAGTTCATATCTAATTAATAATTCACTTAAATTATAAACGTTAGTATTTTTATAATGACCTCCTAGGTTGCTATCACTAAAAAGAACTAAAATTGTTTAAAAATCAAACTGGCGCCCCTGGTAGTGTGTTATGGTGTTGGAACCTACATAGACAATTGTCTATCTATCTATCTATACAGACATACATACATACATAACTAAAATTTTGGTGTGAGGTAACAATATTGGTTTCAGTGAAAACAAGAAAGTCTGCACTTTCTGTGCGGAGTTTGCATGTTTTCTACGCTTGCGTGGGTTTCCTCCGGGGTACTCCGGTTTCCTCCCACAGACCATAGGAGTGAGTGTGAGTGGGTGGGGTTGTGTGTGTGGCCCTGCGATAGACTGGCAATCTGTCCAGGGTGTACCCCTGCCTTTCACCCTATGTGCGCTAGGATAGGCTCTAGCAGACCCCCGGTTCGGGAATAAGCAGGTTAAGAAGATAAATGAAGGAATGAATATCTGAATTTAAGCCATGCCCACTTTCCACATTACTGTATATCCCTAAAAAAATTTTATTGCATGAAAACTTAAGCAGAAATTTCTTTATATTAAAATCTTTTTTAAATGAAAAGTCATTAAATCACTGTCCCTAATTATTTACACATTAATTAAAAGTATTATATTTCAATTTTTTTGGCCTTTGGTTGCATAGTTCTGTAAAAGGAAACTCTGTTTTTCAACGCAAGATTTGTCTATAATAGTAATCGACTGTATCGCTTGCAAACCTGACAGTGTTGGTGCTGATTGCAGGAATAACAGTGGATTTTGCAGTCTATAACCAATATTTTTTCATGGATATGTAGTGCTATCTTAATCAAACCTTTAGTGGTGAACAAACGTAAACATCTAGGCACAGAGGGATTAAATTCCAACCCACTAAGCCCCTGGGGTCTGAATTATAATGGCTGTAGGCGCAAAAGCTAAGTGAAAGAGGAGCTGTGTGCATTGCCATTGCAGTTGAGGTCCTCAGCCAGATCCTGTAGTTTAGTTGTTTGCTTTCTCAAATCAGAAGAAATCCCAGATTTCCTGCGGGTGTCTTTTAGAAGAGCAAAAATGACCTTCAATCAGCAGCCTGTCAGGTTCTGAACTCAAACAGCAGTGTGTGTGTGTGTCTCCTTAATTTTAACTCGACAAAGCTACCCTAGCCTGTATGTGATATATACATACAAATTAAATTTCTTACCCTCAGGGACATGGTTTTATTGCTGTATTTATACCTCATTAAAAATATATGGACCCTCAAATTATGATTTTTATTTTATTTTTTATTTTATTTAAGTTAATTTTTTATTTCACGATTAAATATAAATTTTTCACAACATGTCCCCTTAACGGTGTTTCTTTTTCAGTCTACTACAATGTAAAGTAGTGAATGTACAGATTGTGTACCTTGTATAATTTGCTATCCCATCAAAAAAAACTCAACACACAGCCATTAATGTCTAAACCCATGGCTACAAAAATGAGTACACCAATAGGGTTTTTTGTGAAGAGTTTAAATGTTCTCCGTGCGCTTGCCTGGGGTTTACTCCAAGTACTCTGGTTTTCTCCCACAGTCCAAAAACCTGTACATTAGGTTGCTTAATGGATCCTAGGATCCTATCCCAAGGGCAGGTGGGGTACACCCTGGACAGATCACCATCACAGGACAATGCACACTCACTCAGTCCTATAGGCAATTTGGAACCACTGATCAACCTAACCTACCTGTTTTTGTTTTGTCTGAGAACCCAGAGTAAACTACACAAGCACAAGAAGAACATGCAAACTTATTATATCATCTTATTCTTAAGCAGTGATATTATATCCTGAACTTGATGAACATGATTTCTTTGCGACTTCCACAAATATGCTCGCTGTATGTTTTATGTTAAAAAAATTAGAGACCTATCTTGAATCACTGATCATTATGTTTTTGTGATATTTTTTTAGGGTGCACCCCACTTCCTGAAATGTTTTTACAACCCGACTGCGTGGTATGCTTGTGTAAATGTTTCTATAAAAAACAATTTTTTTGTCAGATAATAGTGTGTGATGCTAATAACACAGACGGCTTATAAGAGTGTGTTCATTGCGCGAGTGATAATAACCAAACATGTGGTAGGAGAGCGCCAGGTCACAATGCCTTAAACCTGCTCCACTAAACACAACCCACACACAGCTGCAGCTGATTTGTGCTGCGGCCTGTCGAGGATTCATGGTTATGTGTTATTCTGAGATTGTGTGTTGCATGAACTTTTGAGAGAGCAATAACAGACAGGTCAGTAAAGTCATGCCCAATTTTTAGCAATTGTTCTTAGGGATTTTGTAACGATTTATATTTTAATAAATTCTTAACTTGGTCGGCCTCTGTGCAATAAATGTCCCATAAATTATTACTCCCTTACGCAGGTCAGAAATTAAACCATTAAAGCACAACAGCTCTGACTACTGTGTTCTCCTTTTTAAGCAATGACATTATCCCCTAAAAGTGACATAATTCCATATACATTTGCCATAATATACAGAGGTTGTGAAGAAATTATGTCCAGGATATAATGGAAAAAACTTTCATAATGGAGAGTCAGAATGCTCCTTTACATCAGTCAGACAAGAAACTATTAAAGCACAACACCATATTATTCATTCAGTCTTTCATTCATCTTGTATACCTGCTTATTTCCTAACTCAGTGTCACAGTGGCCTGCTGGAGCCTATCCCAGGGTACAAAGGGCAGGGACACCCTTGACAGGTCACCAGTCCATCACAGTACCACACATAATCTCTCCTATGGTCAATTTAGAATCATCAATTAACCTAATGTACAGGTTTTTGGATTGTGGGGGAAAACCTGGAATAAACCCATGTTTAGAAAGACCACTTGCCTGGGAATCAAACCCGGGACCTTATTGCTGTAAGGCCAACGCGCCACCCTTGTAAGTGATGTTAAATGTTAAAAAATTTTAACCAAAAGATTGGTTAAAATTGAAACAGTAAAAAATGATATTTATTAGATTTAGATACTATTTACTGTACTGATGCAAAAAAAGCCCCAGGTATGAGAAAATCACAATGCAAACAAGAAACAAACTTTTTTATTTAATGCTTTATGTTTTGTAGCTAATCTAAAAGCTTCACTGATGTGCTGTTCTGAAATTAGCTCCACCTTATTTTGCTGGAAGAAAAGAAATAAACCTAATAAGTTTGCTGACGGCGGTGCGGTGTTGTAGTGGTTAGCATGGTCGCCTTACAACAAGAAGGCCCTGGGTTCGAATCCCGGGCACGGGGTCTTTCTGTGCGGAGT
>JAOTQW010090972.1:0-10910 GCA_026260075.1 Sisor rabdophorus | reverse complement strand
TATATATGTTCATTATATCATGGTAGAGATGTAAAGGTAGAGGTGTAAAGGACACTATCACGCTATAGTACTGTATTCGCAGGTTTTCCAAACAATTACTGCAACAGCATTAAAAGCATCTTGTTTTGTGCCCTGTAATTATTTAAAAGTTGCTATGCATAGTGTAAATGGCTTGTTACATAAACAAAAAATTAGTAGTGTGTGTGGGAATGTGTTTATACATGCACAGAATATGGTACAGGTATGTACAAAACAATAAAGCTGCATTCTTACCACTCCCGACGGTGGAACCCAATTAATCTTTATTTCGCTGTTGACATTTGAAGTGGAGCAGGTTAGAGTAAGTCTCTGGCCCTGGGTACGAATCACTGGATTCTGCTCCTGAAGTAAAATATAGGGTGGTGCATCTGGAACTGACAGCCAATTAAAACAAAAGACATTACCTAAACAGATATTTCACATAAATTGTTAAGTAGTGTTTAAAGAATCCATAGAAAGAAGAGAAATGTGGGTTTTTTTCCTTACCCAGTCGCACACTAAGCTTATATTCCATCGATTGGGCCATCTTCTCTTCCAAGAAACCCACACAGATATAACATCCTTTGAAGCTGGGTTGAACGTTCATCACAGAAACGCCTGTCTCAATGCTAGCACTGTACCTCATCTCTGCAGGAAGTGGCTCTCTGTTGCACGTCTCCAGGTGTAGGTCAACCATTTTGGGGTCGGTGGTGAGGCAGGGGATTAAAGCAGTATCTCCCGCACCGGCCATGATGTCATTGATAATAGACTTCCTGAAGGCGTTGTGAGGATCTGCTAAGAGGAAGGCTAGATCAAGAACCAATGAAACACAACCAAGGGTCTTAGATTATAACATGATTCTGCAGAATAAGGGAGAGAAAGAGAGTGAGAGAGAGAAAAAGAGGGAGAGACAGGCACCAGATTGAAAAAGCTGGCCCAAATGGTAGAGATAAAGAGTGTGAAAAAATAAACCAAAACAGAATAGGACGGATATAAAACATAGAGAAGGCACCCTTGTACACGGTAGGCGGTAGGCTTCTATATACTATGACTACAGAATTTTGTTGGGCTATAGTATTTCGAGTAAAGAGTTAATAATAACACATCTGTGACACCCTTACCTTTAACATACACATAAATCGAACTCTTCTCTCCTGTTGTCTCCTCCAAGCAAATGTATTTGCCTCTGTGTTGTGCCTTCACTTGGGTAACATTAATGGTTGACAGTTGATGGTTCCTCTGCTCCTCTCTTATTAGCCGGGTTGGACGATCCTCCCGTAGCCAACGTACTGGTGAGTCGCCGTGGCAAAGAAGGACAAGGTTGCCATTCAGGTCTACCGCCAGCTGGGATTTATCTGGTGTAATTCTGAGTCTGGTACTGCCTGTAAATTAGTCAAATAAGTCAAACCTGCTCAAAATAGGTTGTCATATAGGCAGTGAAATGGGGGTTTGTGGATACCTCATCACAATACTGTACAGTTGTCTAGAATGCCTCTTTATGTTAAATTATACATACATTGTTCTGTACTAGACCTGCAAGACTTAAACCCCATTCCAGCATGACAGTGACCCTGTACACAAAACTCTTAATCTTTATGGATACATACTGTGTTTTGGATGTTTTGAAGTGGAAGAACTTGGATGTCCTGCTCAGAGTTTTAATTTTGACTCTACTCTAAACGTAAATAAACCCCAGCCCTTCTCACCTCAACATTAATTTCTGAGGTTACTAATACTATTGTAAAATAAACAGAAATCCCTAATTCAGAGATTAATACCAATGTAAAAACTGACATTACATCTGGATCAAGATGTTGTGATCAGGCTGTGTCACAATACTTCTGTCCACATAGTGTAAAGCAAATTAACAACCAAATAATAATAATAATAATACCTTTAGTAGAATGTTGTATTACATACAGTTTTAAAATTCTCTGAATTTTTGTCTTCCACATTATGTCACACTACCTTGAAATGATATGCACCATTTTAAGTAGCTTCAAAACATATCCGGCAACATAAGAATAGAAAAGGTCTTGTCCCGCCTTCTTCAACAGATACTAATTAACCTGCCCATCAAAGTTTAGCCTTTCAAGCATTGTAGATAGATGAATTCAGCTTGCAATGAATGACAAACAAGTTCAGGAGACAAAACACGGATACAAACATTAAAACAAGTATTTGCACAGAAGCTTAATCAATGGCAAATAGACGTTGTTTAGGATACGTAAAAACAGTAATTACTAACCGTGCATACAGAACAAACGCCACCCTTTTTGACAGCAAGTGTGGAAACCCGTTCAACCAGTCTTATCTCAATTCGAATTGTATTGATTGATTGTTCACGTTTCCTTCATTTGGTAGCAGTTTGTCTAAGGTGTTTAATACATAAAAAAACTAGCTAACCAATCTTAGCCCTCATAAATAAAAAAAAATTGTAACTGAAATAATTGTTCAGTTCCTTTAATGTCCAATTCATTTAAGGGCACCATTGAAAGATTCTCAGATAATTCTTCGTAAGGTTCTTCTTAATTACTTTTAAGGAGGATAAAGGATAACAAATAATGAAAGAAAAACATGTGGTCATATGGCTCATTACACTGGTGAAATGTCTGTGTGTTTGCCTACATGCATGAGAAAAAGCGTCAACAGCACATATGTCATCAGACGTTTGAGAGTGTATGCTTTGGGATTATCGGCTACCAGCATGTTTGCTTTGGTTTAGAGGTTCCTGGTTTATAGCTAATGACTCAATTGTAACATTTGCCTGGTTCCTGTCGGGCGCTTTTGTTTTCAGTGCATTTCATCTTGGATCACCACTTCTTAAGATACACATTTACTCATTCATTCATTCATCTTCTATTCTCTACCTCTGAAGCCTATCCCAAAACACATAGGGCGAAAGGCAGGTGTACACCTTGGACAGGTTGTCAGTCCATCGAAGGGCTACGCATAAACAAACAACCACACACATTCACATGTCGGTTGGGAATAAAGTAAATCCCACACAAGTGCAGAGAGACCATAAAATCTCTGCACAGGAGGACCCCTTGCCCAGGAATCAAACCTTGGGCCTTCTTGCTGTATGGTGAGCGTGTTAACTACACTACCCTACTTTAGCACACCACACAGTACATCAACGTGTTTTCCACACAGACGTAAAAGTTTTTACTGTTAAAGAATTTATCATTAGGCTAGAAGAGCTATAGGGGTGAGGAAAATCAGTGTTCCAGTTCTTTCCAAAGATGTTCAGTTTAAAGGGGTTAAGTTAAAGTCAGATTTCTGTACTAAAGTTTAACCAAAACTCTGCATGACTTTGTAGATTAGGACTTTGCAGATTAGGAGTTTTAGTTTTTCTAGTTTTGCTAAAGGAACCAACTAATCAAAATCTTGCTAGATATACTTAAAACTTACAGGTAAGTGTGTTGCGGCAAGTTGGAGCTAAACTCTGCAGGACACCAGCCCCACAGGACCATAAGGGGCCTTAGTGTATGTAAATGTGGAAGTAGTCAATGTTTAGAATGTTTGGCTGCTAGTTGGAAGATCGGGTTCAATTTTTAACCATCGCTAATTTCATTCTGCTGGGCCCCAGAATAAGGCCCTTAACCTTTAATTGCTCAGTTGTATAAAAAAGTCACTTTGTACAAGTGCATCTGCCAAATGTTGTAAATGTAAATGTAAAGTTTTAGACTTGGTAATGTGGATGATTTATGATTTTCAGCAATGCGCTGAAAAGAAAACTGGTTTTCTGTAATACTTAATTTACTTTTACTGTATAGAAAAAAATACTTGTTTAAACAAGACATTCTGTTGCCTAGGAGAAAAACAAATTGACGTCAGAAAAAAAAAATTATATATATATTATGACACCTTGTAGATTGATAGGCTGGTTATAGCTTTTTAGATTGACCCAGTAAAACTTGACTTAATTTGTTCGCAGCATCCAATCTGTTAGATTTGCACGTACTTTATGCCACATGTATCTTGTTTTGACTTGATAGTTTAAAGGAAAACAGAGATGGCCAGGTGTTCGTTAAACCAGCTAAAACTGAAGCTTTACTTGGTGGAAAAAAACTCAACTGATTGCATGCAGTGTTGTAATCAAGGGCAGTCGTCCCTTTTTTTTTTGCATATTCCTGGTACTACACCAAAAACACTCTGTAGCCATCAGTAATATTAAAATTTTTTTCTGATTAATGGTTTGTGTAACAACAATAAAAAAACGAAAAAAAAAACAGGATAGAGAGAAGGATGTGCGCATTGTGCGCTGTATTCTTTGACCTCATGCTTGGCTTTTGGAGCTGCATTATTAAGCACATTTCTCCACATACCAAAAGACAAATGCATAAAAGATTTAGTCTGCACATGTTAAAGCAGCTTTGCAAAATATCACAACATAAATCTAACCGAATGAAAAAACTTGGAAAGTCGCAATGTTTTCTGAATTTTCTGCAAGGGTTTGTGTAGGTCTAAAGTGTTTTGGATGGGTCTGAACACAGTCTGTAATCAGACACGCCTTTCGCCATCCTGTAATGTCAGTCTATACGTCGTTGTTGGATGTAGTTCAGCCGTAAATAACCTTCACACGACTGTTCTACACGACTTAGACACACTTGCCTCCTTGAACGTGCGCAAATAATTAGTAGACAGCAAAACAGTGACAATGAGTAGACCGTTCATTAAATGCGGCCTGTGGCTTGACAAAAACTGCTTTGGTGCCACTTTGCCAGATAAACCAGATAAAAAATATAAATACAGAAACTAATATCCTTTTAAGCATGCACTTTTTATATATATATCTTTTTTACATGAGCTTAAATGTGCATTTAAAATCTTTACTCTAAAAACTATGTACTTTGGCATCTCCTACAGATGCAATGCAGCCACATTTTCTATTCTGCTAACAAATAGAATGGATAAGTACAGAAAGAAGAAACTTATATATTAAGTAAAGTATATAACTTTTTACTTTATTATTATTCTTTAGGAAGACAAATTGAACCTTTATCTCGGGCTTATTATAAGGATCCGTATTTGTGACTCCTAACCCATCTGAGCCCCTGTGTTTGCGCCTGGTAAACCCGTACAGTAATCCATTTTTGGATAAGTGTTCCGCGCTACACATGAAAACACCTTTTATTCTGTACGCCTTTCATAATTTCAGCAGGATGTTCATCTCATCGGGCAGACCCAATCATCTGAAACCCGTTAGGATCATCCTGAGTATAGGGATGAATAACAAAAAGAAAATAACGATATCAAGGTGTGTCCAGATAACGGTTTAATAATAAATAACTAGGACGTTTACCTGACAGCACTGCTCGGTTTACCATTACTTCCCATAATACACCTAGAACCTATCGAGACAGGGTTAAGTCACTGATTGTCAAGCGGAATTCATTTATAATCGGCCGATTTGAAAACAACCGTTTCTTTTATCGTTATTAATAGATTCCTGCTTGTGATGCACACAGCGGGCATGAATTATTTACTGAAAAGCCGCGCAAACAGCACTGCGTTACGTTATATGCCCAAGGCTAAGCACGCCAATATCCGGTTTCTCCGATCGTCTCTAGTAACTGCTGAGCTCAACACACCAAAAAAAGAGAGAGAGAGAGAGAGAGAGAGAAAGAGAGCGATGAAACGCGTAAAGTTAAGCAAACAGATGAACCCATCGTACCACTACATCAACAAGTGTCCACAGGAGCCGGAGCGCAGCGTTAAAAGTTTCTATTGCGCAAAAAGGCAACGTTAACAGTGTACAGTAACAGTGCACGTGTTATTTCTCACGTTGCTGTGTTAAAGGTCCGATCGAGTTCATGAAGTTGATTATCACGCTCAGGTGCAAAAGCTTGGCGTATATACGATGCGTTAACAAAGACACTCGAACCTTCCAGGCAAAAACACAAACTCCTTTTTACAGCACATTTCTTATTTTAATAAACACACCGTACAACAAATAATGAATTGTGGTAATAATGTTACCAAACACCGTTTACACACTCGGTCTCCAGTCTCGACTAATAAACCGTTTGCGCATCTCCATCATTTTTACGCACAAAAATCTAAAAGAGCTTAACAGGTTGATGCTTATAGATTGTTACTAATGGAGGCATTATAAATATTGTAAAACAGTAGAAAAGCAAAAAAAGTGTAATTGAGTAAACATCAGCAGCTTACCTGGTCGGAGATAAAATTGCAACACGACGAATAACAGAAACCAGTGGTATTCCATTCTTATAATTCCATCTAAATTTTACTTGGGGTTTACTTGTATAGGATTATGTGTTTGTGTGCGTACGTGCACGTGTGTGCGTGTGTATGAATATATGTGTCCGCTTGGTATCCTGGCTGCCCAGTAATGCAACTGTAGAGTCGGTTCTACGGTGAGGTTTGTTGCGCTCTTAAAGGAGCCGCGCTGTTTTCTGTCTGACAAAAAGCCGCGCAAAACGTTATGAGTCTGAGCAAAGTAGGCGGGGCGCTTGCGTGTGCAAGCGAGTGTATGTGTATGTGTATGTGTGTGTGTGTGTGTGTATGTGTGTGTGTGTGTTTAAGTGGCTTGTCATACCTGATTCTTAACATGCTCAATTTAAAGAAGTAGCCTTAAGCTTTCTTTTTAAGAAAAGTCTGATACCTTTAATTAATTACGCCCTGGTAATAACTAGATTGTGCCACAGTTCAGAATTTTTTCCAAGATTAATAACAGCATTATAGAGTAACATCTGCTCCACAAGCATATTTCGGAAAAAGTCCGAAAAATTATACTGTAGTACATTTACATCATTTTGGTAGTCGCCCTGATATTCCAATTAGCAGTCCAACACTTTAATCCATGAGCTACCATTCAAAGTCGCCCTGGTGTCTTCACAACAGTGGGTCTGTTAGTTACATACTGACAAGGCTGTCGGAGCATGTCTGTTTCGTTGTTTGATGCACCATAATGATCTAATAATTCTCAATCAATTCGATATAAAAAAGACATATAATATCCTATTCATTGTAGTTCTAGCTATACTCTGAACACCAGGTAAACTGGAGAGAGAGAGAGAGAGAGAGAGAGAGTGATTGAGTGATTGTTATGATGACACTTCAACAGGAACTTTAAATCATAAAAATAATACATATAATCACTAAGTCACCATGTTTGCCCTGTAAGTTTGCTGACCTCCAAACCCCATGTGCGCAGAAAGCTCCAAACAGTGCGCAGAAAGCTTAATGGGATGGGTTTCTATAACCCAGCAGCTGCATCCAGGTCGTACTTTTATTAAGTGCAATGCAAAGTGGCGGATGCAGTGGTTTAAAGTATTCCGCCACTGGACTCAAGAGTTCTCTGGATGGACAAATTGCGCTTCTTCTGACTTCTGGACAAGTTTGGCGGTTGCCAGGAGAACGCTGCTTGTCAGACTGCAGTCTGAAAAGTTTGATGGATGGGGGATTGTTACACACACACACACACACACACACACACAGTGTCAGTACCACACATTAATAAAATCAAAGCAGGGGCACCCCCAAAGTTATGGAACAGCCTTCCAGTTTATGTCCGAAAATCAGACACAACCACACATTTATATTTAGACTTATCTATTTAACCAGGCATTTTACTGTTAGACTAGATAAAGGAGCAGATCTGGGGAACTCATGGATGTTAAGTATTATAGTGATCTAGTATGTTCAGATGAGATGCTGTCTCCCATACTCTTATTGGTCACCCAGGTGTACAGACGGTGAGAGCATCTGGCTGCTTCACATAACAGGGATCCTTCCAGTCTGTGCCTCTCCCCGGTTGTTTTTTTAGTTATGCTGTTGTAGTTAGTTTTGCCAGAGTTCTTGCTTGCATCCTAAACTTAATACATTTCATTACAAACCTGCCAAATTTAACAATCCTGACTGTCCTGCCGTTTTTTCCCCATCTCTCTCTCTCTCTCTCTCTCTCTCTCTCCCTCTCTCTCAAGCTGAGACGTCTCAATATCCCAATGAAGACGCTTTAACTACCATACATGCACTGACTTACTATATAACTCCTGTCACCCAAATAAGGATGGTTCCCTGTTAAGTCTGGGCCTATCCCAGCACACATAGGGTTAGAGACAGGGGTACAACCTAGGCAGATGGCCAGTCCACCGCAGTGCCACACATAGATGAGCAACCACACACTCTCACTTACTACTTCTTGTAAACAAGGGGTTAAAGCCCAGCTCCGGAAATACAACCCCACACCATAATCCCCCTCCACCAAACTTTACACTTGGCACCTTGCAGTCAGACAAGTAGCATTTTCTTTGCTATTTTCTTAGCATTTTCTTGCTACTTTGCTTTTCTGCCAAACCCAGACTCGTCCATCAGATTGCCAGATAGAGAAGCATGGTCCGTCACTCCAGAGAATGCGTCTTTACTGCTCTAGAGTCTAGTAATGGCATGCTTTAAACCACTGCATCCGATGCTTTGAATTGCACCTGGTAATGCATTCTTTGGATGCAGCTGCTTGGTCATGGAAATCCATTCCATAAAGCTTTCTGTGCACGGTTCTTGAGCTATTCTAGAAGTTTGAGGGAAAAAACACTAATAATTTTCCTCAAGCTGGGGCTCCACACAAGAACTCACCCTGTGGGGTCAAAATGAACACAAGAACCACACAAGCTAGTTGATGACCTGCAAAGAGCTGGGACCAAAGTAACAAAGGCTACCGTCAATAACACACTATGCCGCCAGGGACTCAAATCCTGCAGTGCCAGACGTGTCCCCTTTGCTTAAGCTAGTACATGTCCAGGCCTATCTAAAGTTTGCTAAAGAGCATTTGGATGATCCAGAAGAGGTTTGGGAGAGATATGGTCAGACTCTAAATTGCCCATAGGGGTGAATAGGAGTGTGTGCTGGGATAGGCGTGGGAAAGGTTGGCTACTACTGTGGGTTCTTGAGCAAGGCTCTTAACCCCCAATTGCTCCGTTGTAAGTCTCTCTGGATAAGAGCGTCTGCTAAATGCTGTAAATGTAAATGTAAGACCCTGTGATCCCTTGTTCGGGAATAAGCGGGTAAAGTAGATGAATAAATGAATATATTAATGAATTAATGAATATATATTCAGTATATAAAATAAGCTTAACTAAGTATTAACATGTTTATTCGTTGTATATTGTGCATAGGAAAAGCCATTAAAAACATATTATGAAATAAATAGTCTAAAATCACTCTTAAAAACTTTGAATAAAAGATTAAAAAAAAAATTTATCAGTTTTTCTGCAGATTTAGCCACGAGAGTGATAGTGAAGTGAAGAAATGTTGAGCAAAAAGTCCTTGTTTATATGCCAGATATAATATGCTTTTCTTACCCAACAACAGTCCCTGACCTTACTTTTGCTTTTGTGTATGGACAAAATAACAATTTGTGTATGAATAACAACTATATAATAACTCTATATTAATCTTCATGCTTTATGAACAAGGTATTCAATAACACACATAAGTGTAAAGATACAGTGACTGTTTTTTTTCACAGACACATTTGCCTACAATACCTAGTTAGGTGGCCCACAATAAAATCTTTTGATTAGTTGGTCAGAGTTACAGCCAAGATCAACTAGCAAAACATGTCAGTAGCGAACTGAACAAATCATTATGCCCACAATGGCTGACGAAGTAGGAGAAATTGACTTACATTTAAAATACGTTTTAATTGCATACATTTCAATAAAAGTAAGTTTGGCTAGAACTGAAGAAACCTATCTTGTCCCAGACTGAGAAAGAGGTCAATTGCTGACGATTGTTACCACTGGCTTACAATGTATAATATATGTTATTACAATGAATTTTTTGATGATGTACATGATACAGTTGTGGTTGTAGTGCAGAGGTTGGGAATTTGGTGTTAAGCGGGTTAATGGCTTTAACAAATAATAAATTATTTTTACCCTTTGAATGCAAAATGCCTCGCTGTCTGTAATACTACGCCGTGTTATATTGCATGTTTGTAAGTATTAATGGATTCTTTAACTGTGATGTGATGGTGGTGGTTTTAAAGATGTAAGAAGTAAGCCACCATTAAGTAAATGCTATCCACATTTTGGAAAGATAAACATTATTTTTGCTAATTTAATCAATTTAGCCTTCATTTCCAGAAAGGAAAAAAATATTTTCTCAACAGATTAAAATAGAAAAATATGCAGAGACATAGTTACATTAAAAATAGTACATAACTGATTAAAGTTGATGTACATTTGCTTGCTATCTTGGCCTCCTGGAATTTATACATACACTGGGTTATCAGATGCATCCCAGGAACTGTATTTAGATGAACATTTCTGAATGTTATGACTATTATGTCAAAAAAGCATGATGAGAAAAACTTCAAACATACTTGAAACTCTGCCTAGAAACTAAAGTGACAGTGGTCCTTTTAAATCCTCAGCAGGGAGAACAGCAGGGAGCCAAACTTCCAAAATCCACATGTCATTTCCTAATGTGATAAATTCCAGACTATGTTTTCATTTGATTTTAACATTTCCTGGCTCTTTACTAACCAACAAATTCACATGTGTCTTATACGTATTTTTACTGACAGAGGTCTAAAATGTTTCATTTATGTATTTTGTAGAGTTTTTTCACTCTTTTCCTTTACCTTTGGGAATAATGAATACTTTTAGGACACTAAAAACCAAAAATGCAAACTGCTTTGTTGTTTTAACTTAAAAATAAAAAAAGTCTCTGTTCATGTTGTGTGCTGAGTTGCTAAGCGGCCATGGAAATTTTTTAATTGAACCAGATCAGCTGGTTCAGTTCAATACTTAGAGCAACACCTTAGTCTTAATTTTTTATAGCCAATCAGAACTAGTTTTACCATAGTTCTATCTATCTATCTATCTATCTATCTATCTATCTATCTATCTATCTATCTA
>JAOTQW010090954.1:0-10911 GCA_026260075.1 Sisor rabdophorus | reverse complement strand
GGAGTACCTGGAGGAAACCCACGCAAACGCGGGGAGAACATGCAAACTCCGCACATAAAGACGCCGAGCCTGGGATTCGAACCCAGGACCTTTTTGTTGAGAGGAAATATTGATTATGTTTAAATTAGAGGACTGTTATGGCTATTCGAAAACCTTTGGCTGAGGTATTCCATAGTGGATATGTTCTGTTGCATACTTCTGACGTTGGATTTTTACGATGGGGACGCAGGTATGGTTTTCTTCTACTGACTCTACTGACTGGTCTTGTCTGTGCAAGCGTCGCTGCGCGGTATAACAGTGCACCACCACTCCTGAGTCTGTTAAAACTTACTTTAGGTTTTTTGCAGTTAAATGGGGGGGTTTGTTTTGTCTTTCTGACATGCATACGAGCAGTTCTCTCAAAGTTTTTTTTAGCTCTTAAAGATCTCAGTTTCCCTGAACTGCCATCTCTTAATCACATTTCTCACTGTAAAAACTGCTAAATGGCAACCCTTTGCTATCTTCTTGTAGCCTTCTCCTGCATTGAGGGCATCAACAACTTTCATTTTCAGTGTATTACACAGCTGCTTAGAGGGAAGCCATGGTTAATAAGTGTTTCAAAGTGTGTTCACAAGGTGAAAATCATAGTTTTAGTAAACGTATGAAATTGGCTTTTACTAATGACAGCTATTGCTATGCATCAGATTTGATGAGATTCTTTTTGCAAGTCTGAAACCTTGCAAAAAGAATCTGAGACTCTGGAACACTTAAGGTGCCCAAACTTTTGAACAGTGCCATAAAAATGTTATTTTTGTTAAATTTATAGAAAAGAATAAAAATACTCTATCCATCCCAAGCTGTGAATTTTTTTACAGCAGCAATAAATGTAAAATAAATGTAGTCCCGGGAGTTGTAAGGAGTTGCTGCAACTTTGTTTTTCCTTTCATTTCTGGGCCAAACTATTTATAGTACCTAAGTAACTAAGTGACACACTGCAAGTTTCTGACACACTGCAGGGGTGAAAACTTTTTCTAAATGAATACATCAAGATTTCCTAGTTAGTTATAAGAAGATACATTAATAAAAGTACTGTATATTCTCATATTTTTGTGTCTCAGCTCAGAGGAATCCTGCACCAGTTCTGGTCGATCTATAAATGGCTTAGCAGGGTTGCCCTCTGTGGGAAGCCCTGCGGATGGTTTGGATAGAGATTCAGGGCCAAAGGTGGAACCTCTGGATGCTTCCATGTTGGCGCAAAACCTGGAAACACTCAATGGCAAGCATTACATTTATACATAGATAAAAAAATGTTTATCAATAACCGTTACCAATTGTTTGGATATCACAATTAAACTTTCAGTAGGTGTTAATTCTGATAATCTATTAAAAGCACAAGCTTTTGTAAGTGTGAGATGTGAAAAAATAAGGAGGGTATAAAAGATCTTAGCAAGTGTTTGTCTGTAAATGACAAATACATTGCTGGTATTTTTTACATCCGTTATAGTGATACTATTGTTTAAGTGTTATAATGGAGATTAGGTTCGTTTGTAATAAAGTTATAAAATATTAAGGACTGACACAAATTTTATTATTTGACAAAAATGTGTACTTATACTGTGAAATTATATAATTTTAAAAGCTTTAAACAGCAATCAATTTTTCAGATAAAGGGGTGTAGTAAAGTGTTGTAGTGTTTAGAGCTGATGTCTCACAGCAAGGTTTTATGTTTGCATCCCTGTCAGGGGTCTCTCTGTATAGAGTTTACATGTTCACTCCGTTTTTGTGTGTTCACTCTGGGTTCTTTAATTTCCTAACACAGAAGCGTCAGTGTGTGGTTGTTTGCCTGTATGTGGCCCTGTGATAAACTGGTTATCTGTCCAGGATGTACCTCTGTTTTTACACAATGACAGCTACGATAGACTCCAGCAGATTCTTATGATCCTGATTAGGAATAAGTGGAAAGATATGAATGGATGGATCTAAATATCATGCAGATGTGCTATTAACGACTGTCATTTCCGTTACCACCATATAATGATCTTATTGTATAAACACTTCTACACTCTCATTCTGTCTTTTTTCTCGTTTATATTTTTGCCATCTGATAGATGCCATAATACAGATTAACTCACATTTATTGATTTTATTTTTCCAGTCAAGGCTTAAATTTGGTGGTGCTGGGAATTTAACTTATGCTCCCAGCCTTAAGCGCTGAGCTTTTACTTTTCCTCTCTTGTTAGCACTAAATTAAACTGTTAAAAGTCTACACTTTAAGAATTGATCACTTTCTGTATGCATGATACAGGCACTGTAGACTGCTTACATCTGATTTGAAGTGTTTTTTGTTTTATATTAAGCAATCTTTAAGGTGAAGAATTAAAAATGGTTCTTTTTGGTACTGTTTGCACGTTTTTTTCAGATAACATAGAGCAACGTCTAAGCCCAGATTCGTCATGCTCAGCTCCCGATCAAGTGTCGCCGACTGTGGTGTCGTCTCCTGGACGTCCAGGTTCCAATGCCAAACCTATTCTTCCCCCCATCCCAGAGGGACGCAAGGCTGCAGAATCAGGATCCAAGCAACAGCTACCAGAGGAGGCAGGACAGGTGGATAGCTATCCCTCAGAGGGTTCAGAAAAGATAGCGTCTTAAAATAGCATCAATGACCTTTACAGAATGTTTAAATTAAGCCAACCCTTTAAAGCTACTATAAGTGATAGATACAGTATATAGAAAAGTCTTAAAAGGTACACAAACTGTTTACGGCTATAGATCACAGCAGCATTGGAGTCAGACTGCCATGCTTGTCTGTAGGCTACTCATGGTAAGAGTTGTGATGTAAACCTATAGGGCAGAAACTTTCCTGTCCTGATGTTCTGGAGAGGCTGAAGGATGACTAAAGATCAGTAAACCGAAGCAGCACTAAAAATATCAAATAATTAAATCATTCCGAAGAGGAAAAATAAATTCTTTTGGAATTGCAGTGATCTTTAGAACATACTGCACATATAAAGAAAAGTTTTTCATTATCTTACCCAGAGCGATTTGCATCATATATCATTCAACCACCTAAGCAGTCAGAGCTATTACTCAAATTACTGCTGGTCCGGGGATTTGAACTCACAACCATAATTTCTAGAATTTTATGTACAGCCTTTATTTAGAGAGACTAACATTCATCACTGAGCAGTTATGCAATTCAATTTTTTAATTCAATCTTACTATTACTTTAACAACAGACATTGTCTCAAAGCAGCTCTACACAGCTATGTGTTAGGACTTGGTGGTACATGATGCTTAATACAGCTATCTGGTGTAAGTGACCAGAAGTAGAAACTTGGTGTTACTGGCAATTGAAGCCATAAATCTTCAAGTAATATGACAAAAATGCATAAGAAATACAAGAAAAGTAAATAAATACAAGAAAAGCTATGTGAAAATAATATAAATTTATAACATTTTATATAACCAGTTTAACATCTTTATATGTGAAATCCATAATCTTTTCTGGTATTATGGTAATTGTAAAAGGGGGCATTTTTTATCAAAACTATAATAACAAATAGAACACTGCAACATTATTAAAAATAATTTTATTAAAAGTAACCATGTGATCATGGAATTCTTTGCACAGTTTTATCTGTTTTGCAATGACAGAAGGTTATCTGGTTATAATGACAAAACTGCATTGTAGGATTTTTAATTGCAACAATACAGATAAATTTAGCGGGTGAAATGGGCGTTAGATTAAGTGCATGAAAGCATGCTGGAATCTAGACAGAGTGTGTTAGTGTGTATGAGCTTGCACACATTTGCACACTCGGCCATCTGTCAGTGTCATAGCCTCAAACCAGCAGCTGTTCAAATGATCTTATAATTCAGAGGCAGTTTCAGACAAGACAGGTCAACAATGCAGAAGAATGCAGCTCGCGGGCATAACCTAACTATCTTCACTCTTACTAACTAAAACCTTAGCAGGGGGCAATACCGCCTTGGGTTTCCATCAGAATCCAAAAGAAAAGCTGTCATCTATATAATTACAACACAGTCCTAAATACCTTTTTCATATTTTTATGTTTGCTTTAATAAAACACAAATTATGTACCTTTTTGCTTATTTGTATTACATCCAACAAACGCTGAACAAAAAGACCCCTAGCCCGAGAATGGACCGTGCTAACCACTTCACCAGCCCGCCTTACAAAATCACATATTATAACCATAAAATATTTCTAAAAGAGATTCTGCAGCCATGTTGTCTTCTAGGCACATCAGCTTCTTGTTGTTTATAAAAATTATTTATTTACAGATCAAGATCAGTAGCAACTCATGTTCTAATACACATTAGCAAATAGCCGTAAATCTAAATCTGTTTTATATACAGTTGTGTGATAAACTGTTGGCATGTTTGTCACACTTTAATTTTTAGCTCATCAAACAAAATAAAATTTTTGTCAAAGATAACATAAGTAAATGCAAAACACAGTTTTGAAGGGTTTTGTTATTAAGGGAAAACAAAATCCAAAACTCCATGGTGTGAGAAAGCCCCCTTAACCTAACTGGTTGGACCACCCTTAGCAGCAACTACTACAATCAAGCGTTTGCGATAACTTGCAATGAGTCTGTTACAGCGCTGTGGAGGAATTTTGGTCTACTCATCTTTGCAGAATTGTTGTAATTCAGCCACACTGGAGGGTTTTTGAGCAAGAACCGCCTTTTAAAGGTCATGCCACAGCATCTCAATAGGATTCAGCTCAGGACATTGACTAGGCCATTTTAAACATTTTTGGTTTTTTTCAGCCATTTAGACGTAGACTTGCAGGCCCCCAAGCAGCCCAGACCATCACACTACCACCAACATATTTTACTGTTGTTATGATGTTCTTTTTCTGAAATGCGTTTTTACTTTTATGCCAGATGTAATGCGACACACAGCTTCCAAAAAGTTTAACTTTTGTTTTTTTGTCTGTATTTTCCCCAAAGTCTTAGGGATAATCAAGATGTTTTCTGGTAAAACTGAGACGAGCCTTTATGTTCTTTTTTCTTAGCAGCGGTTTTCGTTTTGGAACTCTGCCATGCAGACCATTTTTGCCCAGTCTTTTTCTTATGGTGGAGTCATAAACATTGACCTTAAATGAGGCAAGTGCGGCCTGCAATTCTTGGGATGTTGTTGTGGGGTCTTTTGTGACATCTTGGATGAGTGCTCACTGTGCTCTTGGGGTAATTTTGGTTGGCTGGCCACTCCTGGGAAGGTTCTCCACTGTTTTGGTCATTTGCGGATAATGGCTCTCACTGTGCTTCGCTGGAGTCCCAAAGCTTTAGAAATGGCTTTATAACCTTTTCCAGACTGATAGATGCTTTCTTTCTTTTTTGTTTCTGAATTTCTTTGGATCTTTGCATAATGTCTAGCTTCTTAGGATCTACTCTTTCACTTTGTCAGGCATGTGCTATTTAAGTGATTTCTTGATTGCAAACAGTAATCGGGCGCGAGTGTGGCTAGAGAAATCGTACTTTGCTGTGATAAACCACAGTTATGTTTTAACAGGGGGCACACACTTTCTCAGACAGGGCCATGTAGTTTTGGATTTTGTTTTCCCTTAGTAATAAAAAACTTCATTTAAAAATTGTGTTTTGCGTTTACTCATGTTATCTTTGACTAATATTAAATTTGTTTGATGATCTGAAATATTCGTGTGACAAACATGCAAAAAGATTGGAAATCAGGAAGGGGCCAGCACTTTCTCGCACCACTGTATCTATGTGTGTGTGTGTGTATATAAATATATTATCGTGTACTGTGTGAGCTGTATTTGTAATTTAAGACAACACAGAAAAACACTGATTATAAAGTATGATAAGATGAATCACCTTTCAAAATGAGCACTGTATTATTTCCTTGACACTATCAGTGTGTTATTTAAAGCTATCACTGTGAATAATGAATAGTTATTGGAATATAACTATGGTGATAAATTTACAGTATGTGTTGAGTCTCAAGTCTCTAGAATGTGTGTTATAGACAAACAGCTACATATTACATTACAGTAAAGCACTTACAATACATACATATTTTAGATGATTAATAGCGAATATTAAATAAGGTGTGACCATTCATTCATTCATTCATACATCTTTTCAACCCGCTTAATCCCCAAATCTGGGTCAAATCTGAGCCTATCCCAGTGCACATAAGGCGAGATGCATGGGGTACATCCTGAATAGGTCACCAGTCCATCGCAGGGCCACATACAGACAACCACACACTCACATTCACTCCTATAGTCACCAAACAGCCTAATGTACATGTTTTTCGACTCCGGAGAAAACCGGAGTACCCGGAAGAAACCCACGCAAGTATGTATTATGTATTTCTTTTATAAAAAGAAATACATTTAGTAACTTTAAGTTCCTTGCAACGTGCAGACTCTGTAAAGAAAGAAAGACCCTTTGCTCAGGAATCGAATCTGACATCTTCTTGCTGTGAGGAGAACTGCTGACCACTATGCCACTGCACCGCCCTAGACCTAGACAGTTTTATTTTTCCTTTTATTCGTGCACCAGCCACCACCCAAGTTTTTTTTTGTTTTCAGTTTATACTAACAAGATAACATAGCTGAAGGTCACGACTAATATTTTCAGTGTTATTATTGGACAGTGTTATTATAATGACAGTAAGGGTAAGTAAAACTAATTATTGTTTTAGGATTATCATTTTTTTTATTTTACTGAAGGAAAGTTTTTTATTAGGTTGTTTATTTATTTATTCATTTATGAATTTAAAGTTGTACATAAATTCTCTGCTGTATGAAGTATAATCTTTTACTTTCAATACCGACCGTATGTTGCTACTTGACAGGTTTATGACAACCGAAATTTCTTTCACGTCACCCCCTTTCTACTCAGGTCCATCCGTTGGCGTCCTGTTGAAGCAAGAATCAAATTCAGAAATCTTGTCCTTGCATTCCAGGCATCAAACAATTTACAAACCAGGCAAGCCAGTTCAAGTCGTCAACCTCTAGGGTCCTGGCGGGTCCTTTTTTGGGTTCTGAGGTCTAAATACGCCCATTAAGGAAGATCGTACACTGACATTATCCTGCTAAAAGTAACCTCCACCTTTACCTGTTACCTACACCTATTTGAAGCCATCTTTCTCTTATTCCGCTTCCATCATAACTTAATAAACATAAATTTTACTTCTTAATTATTTAAATTATAATTTATGCACAAATGCTTACAAACAATCACTGTAACTACACTCGCATTAAATCTAATATTGGATAAAACCAGTATGGTGATGATTATAAAAATATTAAATGCTAATGCTTTGTGCTGTTGCATCTTCAGCTGGTGAAATGTATTGTAAATCAGCCGCTAACCTTAACACATTTATTGATTTTTTTTTACTTAATGGAGATGCCATTTTTACAAATAGTATCCACTGACCGTATTAAACCCAAGTAAGACTCTGTTGGTGTCATCACTTTATACAGGAAAAAGGCCCACGAGAAGGTTCATATAACAAACTATGCGTAACCCTTTAAAACTTTAATCCAACACGAGTGATACAACTATATGTACATAAAAAAACAAACACATTTTTAATTTTTTTTTAAAGAATGGGTCATGTTAAATTCATTCATTCATCTTCTTTACCCGCTTATTCCCGAATCCAGGGTCACGGGGGTCTGCTGGAGCCTATCCCAGCGCACATAGGGCGAGAGGCAGAGGGGTTGGATGGACAGGTTGACAGTCTTCAGACCTTCTTGTTGTGAGGCAATGGTGCTAACCACTTCGCCACCGCGTTGCCTTCATGTAAAATTTTTGCCACAAAAGCTCACCATAAAAATAAAAAAATACCTCTAAGGGTATTTTGCCTGTGTGGTAATAAGCGGGTATTGAATATGAATAATGCATCTTAAAAAGCCTATGGTGTTTATAAAAAAGCCTATAAAAAGCAGATGGTGATGATGTATCATTACCGCTTACCAAAATGCTTAAAATGTTAGTTTTAACACAGTCAGCTGTGTCATTTAATTAATTTAGGAAAATTGAGTGGGTTGAAAAATATGTAAAAGGAATATATTTATGATTCTATTTATGATTTACAGGGCATTGTCAATAAAACTGACAATTGTGACAAGATGCAAGATGTCATGTCACCCATTATTTTCGCATCCAGAAATACAGCATCTGGCAGAACATTTCATTGTTTAATCATTCATTCATTCATCTTCTAACTCGCTTATTCCCTAGCTCAGGGTCACGGCCTGCTAGAGCCTATCCCAGCACACATAGGGCCAGCGGCAGGGTTACCCTGGACAGGTTGCCAGTCCATCGCAGAGCCACACAGAGGCAAAGAACCACACACACACACACACTCACTCTTTTGTGCAATTTACCAGAGTCACCAATCAACCTATAGTACATGTTTTTGGACTGTGGGAGGAAACCGGAGTACCCGGAGGAAACCCACGCAAGCGCGGGGAGAACAACTCTTCGCAGAAAGTCCCAGGGATCAAACCCACGACCTTGCTGTGAGGTAAACTTGCTAACCACTACACCACTGCGCCGCTACCAGTGTTTAATTATAAATATAAATTCAAACTTCAGCTTTTAACCATCCCTAAACTGTGCTTAAACATATGTTAAATATTAATAAGTCACACTGACCTTTTATGCCATTTAACTTTTCCATTTAATCCTCTTGCAGAATCCCTTAAGGCTTTTTTCGATTTTTAAACCCTAACCTTGTTTTTTACCTGTCGATGTCCAACCTGTAATTAGGTGACATGAAGGGTAAAAAATGTCCCAACTATCATATTATTATTTCTTTAACATTAGCTATAAGTACTGTGGTTTGTATTAGCATCTTATTGGGCTATTTTTCATAATTGTCCTTTTTATAATGGGATCTTTTGTGTCTCATTGTCCCACATTTCCCTGCAGGGACTAATGGCAGGCTCATACTGAGCTGTACATATAAAATGAGGCCAAGAATACTGAGAGGAATGTTCTGCAGCTTCCAGGGTCCACAGCAGGAATAAAACAAGGCAAAAGACTGTTTGGCTGTATAAATGTGTTTTGCAGGTGCATTGTGTGTGGAACCCTATGGAGGTTTCAGCGTCCATGTGTGCCAAAATTCTACCTTTTCTCTTTATTTCAATGAAAAATCATATTTACAATCTAATAATTGTTAGACTGGCCTGTGTTTGTGTCTGAATTTTCATTTCTCTGCTTTCTGTCTTTCTGTTTATTCCTTTCACTCTATCTCTGTCTGTCTGTCTCCATCTCCATTTCTTATCTGTTTATGCCTATCACTTTATCTGTCTTAAACATATTTGCATTACTTTTCTCTTCCTCATTTGCTTTTCGTTTTTTTCTTCTCTCTTTAAAAATGAATCCCTCGATCTCCTCTCTTTCTGTCTCTGTAAATCTTTCTCATTCCATATGTATTTTTGTCCTTCTGTCTGTTTTCTCTTAGGTAAAGCTGGGGCTTGTTCATGCTTAACCTGTGAAACACATCCTCTTGTTATAACCTTATCTTCACCAGCACAGCTGTTTCTGTCTTTTACTGTCCTTACTCTGCTTACACTGTTGTGGTCTACACACACACACACACACACACACACAGAGTCAAAAAGTAAGAATATATATATAGCTTTGATGATGGTAGTTATAACTATTGCAGTTCTGAAATGAAAAACATATCTACGAACATAGGGACATGCATGGGGTCATTCACAATGCTGGCAACCCCCACCTTTTTGGCAGAGTCTGTTTTCTCTTCATTCTGTCATTTATTAATTTTGCCACTCTTTGCCACCCTCACCTCCGGCTTGCTTAGTTGGGGACACAATTACCAGATATTAATTAAACTGAGTGTTTTAATAAGTGTTTAATATTGATTTTTAATGTGATTCTGTAAAGATGCTTTGAAACAATTTTGGTTGGTAAAACACTGTAAAAATAAAAATGACTTGACTTATCTACCTTCTTCATTTTGTATTCAGATAAAACGCTGCATAACTGAATAATGAAGTGACTTCCTGGAAGCTGTAGATCTTTATTATTTCTTAAACGTGGTAAGTCACAGACTAATTAAAAAGTGCACAGGGTTATATTAATAATATATTTTAATGTACTCAAGGGATATACTGAAAAAGTAGAAGAGAATCACGGAGCAGAGAAGGTCATTGGGTATAAAAATGTTTTTTTTTTTTTTTAAAGTTGTTAAAAGATAGCAGTAAAATGAGTCCACGGCCAAACTACCTGTTAAAACAAGCTGCTCATACCTTAAGATGGAAATGTCTGCATTATCCCTCGGTTGTTTTTTTAGCTTCCCTGCTTCTGAAAAAAAAATCCCCTCTGGCTAAATCATTTCTATAAAAAAAGAAAAAAAAACAAAATGAATTTTTTTTCTTATTTTAATAAACTAAAATTTAATCAATGCACTTTAACAAAAATATAATTAACTTTAATGTCTCCAAAAGCATTAAAATGAGTAATGCCCTATTCATATTCCCAGAATGATTATTCATCATCAGCTTTATTCTAGATTTAATTACTACTTTTATATTAGTGTCATTACTAGCTACTGTTTTACGTTTTTCCTTTTTTGTTTTAAGGATTATAGCAGAAGCTGGTGTTAAGTACCAGACTAAAGTTAATTTAGCTGCTTATTGTATTCAGATCCTCTGCCATCCATTAATGCTTATCTTTTGGCCCATCTTAAAACTTCAATCCTTCATACGAAGGGACAATGTCAGTGTCTATAACAGCAGTATTTTGTATAGAAAGTAATGTTACCAGCGCTAATCAGATCAGACACAGTATTTTTCTTTTTCACTATATACAATATATTGCCAAAAAGTTTTGGTCAGCTGACCATCAGATTCATGTGGTTTTACCATCTTCCAGATTTATTCCTATTTTGGAA
>JAOTQW010090849.1:0-10919 GCA_026260075.1 Sisor rabdophorus | reverse complement strand
AGAGACAGGTGGCAGAGCTGGAAGTAGCGGAACTAAAGATGTTGAGGTTTTCTTTTTATTTTGAACAATAGATTTGTGTCAATTTCCATTAATAAATTACAGTGGTGGGTAATAACATGTTACATTTAGTTAATAAAATATTTAGGAAAAAAAAAAATTATATTTTTTATTTAGATTTAAACATTAAAGTTTAGTAAAGTACTGCAAATGTGTTCGATAAATTAATCAAAATAAGTTCAACTTTGTTGAAACACAAATAATGAAAACTTTATAAAGTAAATTATATATACAACAACATAGAGGTTTTGCTTAAATAAATAATTGATGATTTAATTAAACATGCTGAAAGTGGTCTAATTTTCCCTCACATACAGTGGGGCAAATAAATATTTAGTCAGCCAGAAATGTAAAAGTTCTCTATTAAAAAGATGAGAGCAGCCTATAATTTTCATCATAGGTATACCTCAACTGTTAAAGACAAAATGAGGAAAAAAACCTGAAAATCACATTGTCTTATTTTTTCAATTCAGCTTTATTTTTACAGCGTTTTTAACAATAGTCATTATCTCAAAGCTTCTTTACAGATACATATACAGGTTGAAATGAAAGTTGTTTCTCCCTGGAGAGCAAGCCAGAGTATGCACTGGCGACGGTGGCAAGGAAAAACTCCCTAAGGAAAATAGGAAGAAACCTTGAAAGGAACCTTGAGAGGAATTTTTAAAGAATTTACTTTTAAATTGTGGTGGAAAATAAATAAAACAGTCACACTCCAAACTCTACTATGGCCAAGACTAGAATGCTGTCAGAGGACACCTGAAACAAAAATGTAGACCTGCACTAAGCTGGGAAGGCTGAATCTGCAATATGTAAGCAGCCTAGTGTGATCTAGGGCTTGAAGCAAGATCTTACCCTTTAGGGTGAGAACCAGGGGGAGGGGCATTGGCTAGTAGATGACCTGCAGAGAGCTGGAACCAAAGTAACAAAGGCTACCATCAGTAACACATTATGCTGACAGGGACTCAAATCCTGCAGTGCCAGATGTGTCCCTCTGCTTAAGCCAGTACATGTCCAGATCAGTCTGAAGTTTGCTAGGGAGCATTTGGATGATCCAGAGAAGGGGTGGAAGAATGTCACATGGTCTGGTAAGACCAAAATAGAACTTTTTTTGTAAAATGTTTGGAGAAGTAAGAATGCTCACTTGCATTTAAAGAACATTATACCCACTGTGAAGCATGGGGGTGATGTTTTTCTACAAAGGGACCAGGACGACTGATCCATGTGAAGAAAAGAATAATTGGGGCCACGCATCGTCAGATTTTGAATGAAAACCTCCATCAGCAAGGGCATTGAAGACGGAACGTGGCTGGTCTTACAATGACAATGGTGCAAAAACACTGCCTGGGTAAAAAAGGAGTGGCTTTGTAAAAAGCATTTCAAGGTCCCCACTGTATCATACATGTTTGTCTGTGATCATGGGCAATATTGCAATTATTAAATCCGGCCCTACTACACTAATAAATAATATATTATGTTTAACAGCACATACCTTTGCTTTCCTTTTCTTCCGCCTCTGGAAAGATACCATTTGGATGACTTTTTATTTCACATTAAAAAGGATCCATGTGCATTGCATATATAAGAGAGACTTTGATGTCAAAAGAGCTACCAGGCTTATGATGCTATATTACTTCGGAATTAATCAGGACATTTTTGTTACATCATTCTAGTTCACCCAATAGTCTATCGCGGGTGTTTTTATCCAAAAGTGTGGTACTGTGTGTGCCGCTGCGACCTTTTCCGCTTTTTTTATACTGTTGTTTTGTATCTATTATCATTTTTGTCTTTTTGTCATGTATATGTTATACAGAGCTATCATTTTAATAAGGTTTTTTTCCCACACACAGTTGTTGTGAATTGATCACAATTGCATATAAACTTTAAAATAAAATATAACAGTGACAAAAAAGAAAGGTGGCACCTTAGGCAACCGTCTGTATTACCTGTTGGCACTAGGTATATCACATTTTGAGACTATGCATACAGCAACAAGTTCTTATTAATAAATTCTTATTAGTAAGTAAAGTTGACTGAAAGTCTGATTCATTCAGCAGAGAAAGTCTGTTACTGTATAGATTGCACATTTCACTGCCTGTAAGCATGACACTGAACTAAAGTCACTGTGATTGTTTGCTTTTACATGTCAGTCAGGCATGTTTTTTTCTTTTTGAGCTTGCAGACTAATAAACCAAATGTTTCTTTATTTCCTTTTGTAGAAATTGTTGCTCAAAATGACTGGGGTGTGAATTACACACAAAGCTATATCTGTGCTGTACGAGGCTCCACTGTGACCATTGGCTGCAGATACAAACCTAGTTCAACTAATTGCTCTAAATACTCAGTCCGAAGTGTTTACTGGAGCGAATACTTTCTTCCATACTCCAAGCCAAAGGATCTGTCTTCAGTCCCAGCATACAAAGGCAGGGTTCAGTACCATAGAGAAACCCTGAATGACTGCAGCCTTAGAATAAGAAACATTATACAAGAGGACCAAATAAAATATTACGTCACTTTTAAAACATCAGCTGGAGAAGTGTTTCAGGATCAGAATGGGGTGAAGCTTTTGGTCACAGGTGAAAGTCCACTGACTCTATTTATAATTTTTTGCTAGTTTACTAGAGGCTATGTTAGCAACACTACTGTATATAAACAGGCAATAAACATACATTTTAGATGTTTCTTTTCATCCACAGCACTCAGGGTGGAGATGATTCCAGATAGGGTGTTTGAAGGAGACGAAGTCACGCTGAAATGTATAACCTCGTGCCACCTGACTGAGACTCCAACATTCATCTGGTACAAGTATGGAAGAATTGTTTCCTACATCCACTCCTCTGACATGCTCCGTCTGTCATCAGTCGGTCAGAAGGACTCTGGAGATTACTGTTGTTCCGTACAGAAACACAGTTACCGCTCTCCTGCCTTAAATCTTGATGTTCTGTCGGGAAACAGTCAAGGAAATGCCAGTAAGAAAGCAGGTTAGTTTCAGAAAGGTCAAAATTTTGGTAATGAGCAAGCTGATAATACAGGCTGTGCAAAACTTGATTCACACATAGGGTAAGAGGCAGGGGTACACCCTGGACAGATCACCAGTCAATCGCAGGGCCTCATATAGACAAACAACCGCACAGGGAGTTTGGAGATAATGCAAACACTCATTGAGAAAACATGCACACTCCGCACACAAAGACCTCTTGCTTTGAAATCGAATTGGAGCTTCTTGCTGTGAGGCGACCATGCTAACCACTAAGCTACCACACTGCCCTAAAACCAGACTCCTGAGACATCAAGGAAGAATTCATAATCTGTAATGCTTGATAAAAAGTCTGTTTCACAGACTTAAGGAACCTTACAATAATTTCACAAAAAAACTGCATTTAATTATACTGTGTGACTCTGAATATCATAACTGAGCTGTAAAGCCACAAAATTACACAAAAACAAGTTAAATGGAGCATGGTAAAACAAACAAAAACATGAAAAAGACTGAAACTGACTAAAAGACAAGGTTTAAACCAAATTAGAAAAAACTTATTATGAACAAGAATCACCTAAACACAATAGAGAATATTGGGAACAACCACAGATGGGCCAAAATGCATGACAAGACTTATTAGGCACATAATATAGATAAGAGAAGAGGTCTTTTATTATTACTACTATTACTTATTTAATTATTCATATTCTATATTCACTTATTTTCTAAGATCAGGGTCACAGGGGTTTACTGCCTATCTCAGTGCACATAGGGTGAAAGGCAGGGGTACACTCTGGACAGGTCGCCAGTCCATCGCAGGGTCAGACACAGATGAACAACTACACACAATTACACTCCCATGCGCAGTCGATTAGAATCACCAATCAACCTAATGTACATGTTTGTGGACTGTAAAAAGAAACCAAAGTACCCAGAGAAAACCAACACAAGCGCAGGGAAAACATTCAAACTCTGCACAGAAAGACCCCTTGCCCAGAAATCTAGCCTGGGATCTTCTTGCTGTAAGGTGACTGTGTTAACCACTTTGCCACCATGCCGGCCACTATTTATTATGATTAATATATATTTTTGGGCATCTGGGAGCCTTATAAGGTATAAAGTCCTGCTTTTGTTTGTGTTTAGGTCATATATGGAATTTTTTAGTAGCTGTTGGAGTCATCCTATTTGGGGTTACAGTCCTTCTAGCTGGACATTTCTATAGAAGGTTAGATTATTTTTTGTTGCCTTTTTTAATTTAGGTTTTTTATTTCTATTCCTATTTTTATTTATAGTCCAATGAGAACTTTCCTTTAAATTTGAATTTAAATTGTTTCAGAAAACAGATTTTGCTTTACTTAATTTGTTTGCAGATGGAAAAGACAGAAAACCTCTGATTATTCGGTAAGCACATAACTTCATATCGGAAAACCTGAAAACCTAAATTCTAATTCATTAAATACATAATCATACATAGTACAAGATGCAATAAAATGATTTAAATGATTGTCTGGCAATTAACAAAAAAAATGAAAGTGAAAAGTGTAAGTGTAGGTAAAATAAAATAAACTAAAGTATAACTATATGTTGTTAGGGGTATGGGATATTTCTTGTACTAAATTTTAATCGTTGTGTGCTGGTCCAATGTGAAGCATCTGTAAGTAAGTCATAACAGCATCCATATTTGTGTTTTGAATTTCTTTAGTCTTCCTGCTATACTAACCTCAACTTCTGGAAAGTCTTTTCTCCCTAAAATTGTGTTGCATGACTGCGGGGATTTGATCATTTAGTCACTATAGTATTAATGTGACAGTAATATTAGGA
This sequence comes from Sisor rabdophorus, assembly GCA_026260075.1. Taxonomy (NCBI): domain Eukaryota; kingdom Metazoa; phylum Chordata; class Actinopteri; order Siluriformes; family Sisoridae; genus Sisor; species Sisor rabdophorus. The sequence continues at coordinate 6,064 of JAOTQW010090849.1, read as the reverse complement.
CGAGGAGGTCTGGGGTACAGCTGGTTTTCTATTTAATCCTAAAGGTGTTCAGTGGGGTTAAGTCAAGCCTTTATAAAGTAAACTCCCTCTGAAACCTGGATATTCATTTGTAATTGATGTCAATCTTATGAACTCAGTGTTCCAAGAGTTGTTGATGGTTTTCTTACAGAATGCTGAGGAAGACATGTACACATCTCCCGATTGCACTTTAAGGTCCCCTAACAACATGTACAACACACTTAATGTAGGTGTTTCTTAAAAAAGTAAAGTGCCAAGTGTTTCTTAATATCTATTAAAGCACATGCTATTTGTAGATTTAAAAAAAGTTTAGTTATTTATTCAGTTTTAGTTATTTATTCTGTTATTCTGTTCTGAGTTATGTTCTGTTATTTCAAGGTAAATGTTTAATACTCATAGCTATAAGTAAACGTGATATACTGCAATGTTATAAATAAAAAATTCCACAATACAAAAAACCATCTTCTTTATAATCCTCATCTTCTTTATGCCAATTCTACTAATGACACATACACAGCTCTTGATCCTCAGACCAGGTCCTCAGACGACATGTACAACACACTAGCAGTAAGTGTTGTTCAGAAACATACTTTACTCAAATCTGGTACAGGAATCATAATAAGTATGATGATGATTCTTCTCTCTTTTAGGCAGTTACTCCAAGTCCTCTAGGTTTCTCCTGGATTATCTCTCCTGATTATAGCAATCTACCCCCCCCCCCCGCCAAAAAAGTTACTTTTACATTTTAAATAATATAAGGAGTAAGAGTAATAAAAAAGAGAGACAGACAAAAAAGCAAGATAAAAAAACAATACAATTTTACACAGTAAAACCTTTGTCTGAAAGTCCTAAGATCTGTCTAAAAGTCCTATCATGTCTGCATATAAACACCATTTGTGTTAAAAATTGTGGTTTGTTTTTGTAGGCATTTTATATTTGTAGGCATATATATCATGGAACTGTTATAAAGCAATTTTAAGATATAAAAATTCTTCCAATAACTCGAGAGAGAGAGAAAGAGAGAGGGAGGCTGTGAAAAGCTGCATTTTCCATACTGTAATTAACTGGTATTAACATAACATTAGTACTTGCATTGTACTCTAAATTTATGTTTGTGCTAAAGACACAATTTAAAGAGAAATTCAGTCAAAGTTTTCAAAAATCTTTTTGTATTTCTTCCATAAATAGAACCTGAGTCACAGCTCACTGTTGCAAGTCATTTATTAAAATATTAATGCTTTTTTCTCCACTTCTGTCTTTCATGCCTACTTAATTCCTCTTCTTCTTTGTTGAATTACAGACACTTTTAAGAGAACTGATTTTGTTAAACATTTCTTAGTTGGTTGGTGTTCAATGCTAGCATGCTAAATCTCACTGTAATGTTACATTAATTTCTTTAGAATTATGAGTAAATTATTAGTGAGAATTAGCAGGTGTGTGGGTTTTTTTAATGTATTGTAATGTTTTCCATTCAGTACTTTAGTTTTTTTTGCTGTAATTACAGTAAAAATTGATCAAATTTTACTTTATCAAATCAAATTTGCACACACATCCACTTTTAACTGAATTCAGTGTTGTTAAACCAATAACCTGCATTCACACTGTTTTTACATAAAATGTAAAAATTTCTACTCTTAAATTTAAATTGTTCAAGCTTTATTTAGTATTACTAACAGTGCTGGACTTGTTATTAGTAGTTACTTATGGTTAGTAATTATTTTTCACAAATAGTAACTGGCTGTTTGCAAATAGTAACTGGCTGTGCTGTGTTTGCATGTTCTCCCTGCACTTGTGTGGGTTTCCTCCGTTCCGCCCACAGTCCAAAAACATGTACATCAGGTGAGATTGTTGATTCTAAATTTCCCCTAGGAGTAAATGTACGTGTGTGTGTGTGTGTTGGGGGGCTGCGATGGACTGGTGACCTGTCCTGATGTGCGCTGGTATAGGCTCCGGCAAACCCTCTGTGACCCAGAGTTCAGAAATGAGTGGGTATAGAAAATGAATGAATGAATGAAATAGTAATTGAATGAGTAACTACATTACATTACTAAAAAAACCGAATTACTAGAACTATCAGAAGGTCCTGGGTTCGATCCCTGGGTACGGGTTTTTCTGTGCAAACTTTACATGTTCTTCCAGCTTGTGTGGTTTTCCTCCGGGTACACCAGTTATCTCCCACTGTTCAAAAACATGTACATTAGGTTCATTGGTGACTCTAAATTGCCTGTATTTTAACGTTTAGAGTTTGTTGCAATAGTCAAGGTCAGGTCTTTTATTTTTATTTAACAGCTTTATGATAGGCATGTGTTACACATAATAAGTCACACATAATAACAGAAATCAAAAATCACATCAGTGGCACTTCCCTCTATTATTAAGTATTTATAACCAAATTAAAGAATACATAAATAGTATTTAATGAGTAAATAAAAAACATAATTTATTTCAATTGCAATACAATTAAAAAGACAGACTATGTTTCAACAAATAAAGGAACCCTGTGAGTAACCACAAAGTTTTTTGGGGGATTTTAACATGTAAAGGGAAGGAAGGGCTAGCTATGGAACATGTGGTCACTGATTTAAACAAAACATACTTTATTCTGGTTTCTGTAAGTAGAAGACGATCATCTCCTACTGAGGTCAGGATTTTCCCCCAATTTTATACAAAATTAAAATGTGCATTGGATATATCTAGTATATATGTCTTGTGGTTTTAACTATTTTTGTTACAATTCATTATTTTTAAATATAAAGTTTTTTTTTACTTTGATTGCAAGGATCTGTTTGAATGAAATAAGAGTTTAGCTACCTAATTTATTTGCTTCATTTCTATACACTGTGCAATAATATCAAGAATAGCAAAGATTTTTTTTTAATTCAGAAAGAAAATTCTGAAAAAAGAAAAAAGAAGATTTCAGTTCAGGATTTCTTTTGAAAGATTTGCTTACATTTAGGAATTTATTTAAGTAATTGAAAATTGAAAATTCTTTCATTTACTGAAAAAAACAGAGATGGCAATTCGAAATTTTAATAAGTGTAATTATTTTATTGTAATAATTTTAAATAACCTACTAAATGCTATACATTTAGTAGGTTATTTTAAATAATATATTATTTTCAGTAGGATTTATCCCTATACATAGCAACTCATAAATGTATAATTATATATAAACACCGGACAATGTTTTCCCACCTCTAATGATTATACAGCACCGATAATGTTGCTCAGATTGACTTTTCTTCCCCTGCTGTTTTTGCTTATGGATTTAGGTAAGTCATTTGTCTGCTTTTTTTTCCAAACTTAAAATTGGAGCTTCATCAATGTCCAAGCGCCATAAACACATCATTAACACATTTATGTGTTTTGTAGGTATAGTTTCCCAGCCATGCTGCAGTGTGTATTATACAGTCAGCTCGATCTGTGCTCTAAAGGGATCAACAGTGACTATGGGCTGCAGATATACATATCCATATTGTTACCCAGCTCAGAGTCTCTTTTGGAGCAGGGCGTGGGTTAGAGATCAAGAGCCCACTTATCTGTCTTCAGACCCCAACTGTATAGACAGGTGTCTGTACCACATAAACCCATTTAAAGAATACACTTTCAGTCTGAGTTATGTGACTGAACACGACCAAGCCTTTTACTACTGCACATATATAACCATGGATGGAAAAAATCATCCATGTAATTTGGGAGTTGAACTCTTTGTCTCAGGTAAATCAGCAAAACAGCTTCATCATAGGATATTTGCACATGACATCATTGCTGTCTTACTTTTTTTAAAGAAGAGAGAATTGATAATTAAAATCATTTTAAACAGACATAAGTGTCTAGATAGATGTTTCTAATCAGGTTGCTTGGAGTAAATTTATATATTAAACCTGTCCCTAAAACCATTACTTACGCTGAGATGAAAGACTGCACTGTATGTTTTTCTTTTTTTCCTCTATTCACAGAGCTGCAAGTGGAGATAATTCCTGATAGAGTTGTTAAGGGAGATGAAGTCACACTGAAATGTAAAACCACCTGCACACTGACTGGTGCACCAACATTTAACTGGTACAAAAATGGAAATCAGGTCTCACTCATGTACTCCTCTAACCTGCTCCATCTGCCATCAGTCAGTCAGAAGGATGCCGGCAGCTACAGCTGTTCTGTTCATGGACAATATTATTTCTCCCCTGTTGTCACTCTTGATGTCCAATGTAAGAACAGATTTATATATTCACTAATAAACAAACAAATAGCATAAACAGTTTATATGTTAAATTGAATCATACAATAATAAATTGGTTTCTATTTCCAGATCCTCCAAAAAGCGTTTCAGTGTCCTTTAGCCCCTCTCGTGAGATAGTAGAGGGCAGTTTAGTGATCCTGACCTGCAGCAGTGCTGCTAACCCACCTGTGCACAGCTACACCTGGTATAGGGCCAGATTCTCTGTAAGAACAGGAAACCCTTACATCATCATCAGAATCAAATCCGAGGACAGTGGCGATTACACATGCAGAGCTGAAAATAAACATGGATATCAGTTCTCTACTGCTGTGTCTCTAATCGTTCTCTGTGAGTTAATTTATATTCACTATGGTTCAGTAGATAAATTCCTTATTAACATTATTTAAGTAGGGAATATAATGTGTTTTTTTCTAATTAGTATCATTTTATATTGTACAATATAATATAAAAGAATGATATAAAAGAGTTAATTTGTACAGTTTTCTTCAAATCTGGTTTAGATCCTCCAAAAAGTGTCTCCGTGACTATCAGCCCCTCAGATGAGATACTAAAAGGCAGTTTGGTGAATTTGACCTGCAGCAGTGATGCTAACCCACTTGTGCACAGCTACACCTGGTATAAGGTGAATGAAAGCTTACCTGTGGGATCTGGACAGAGTTATAGCTTTATCTTGAGCTCCAGCAGCAGTGGCTGGTTTTACTGTGAGGCTCAGAATAAATTCGGGAGTCAAAGATCTGGTGCAGTGCCTCTTACTTTGAATGGTATTGCAGTCATTATAACTAACATTATAACACTTTTTGATTATAAATAACTGAAAATTAAATACTAATATTTATTCCGTACACAGAAGGCACAAATGCACTTCTGTTTACAGTTGTGGGACTTACAGTTGTATGTGGATTTCTAATTGCCATCATCTCTGTTTTATATAATAGGTAAGCATGTGGATTTTTTTTTTAAACTAGCCTTTTTTCCCCACCAACTTTTTTTAAACCTTTGTTTATTTTTAGAAAAAAGGCAAGAGGAGGTTCAGCTAATCGTGTTATATCTAGACAGGTAAATAAACTAAAGCCAGACAGATTGAACACTGTTTGACTTTCCAGTAAAAAATCAATGCTAAGAAGAGATCAATTTGACATAAAAAAATTTAATATAGGTTTAACATACAAACACCAACCGATGACAAAAACCTCCAAATGTCCAAAATTGTATAGAATTTATGTCAAATGTAATATTTGCCTTATTAAACCTACCATTTTATTATATCTTTAAAAACTAGTCTGATGTGGGAGGTAGCAAGAGCTTAGCAGCTTAGGACTTACTGCTAATTCACTGTGCTGCCCCTCAATTGCTAATTATTTTATAAGATATATTTTCAGCCATTTTGCCTTTATTGCTAGACAAAATCAAAGATAATCTGGGGAAAGAGAGGTAGTGGTGGGATTGAAAAGGACCAGAGCCAGAATTTGAACCAGGGGCGCAAAGGAGCAGAGGCATATGGGTGCCGGGGCTATTGGAACACACTACACCACGGCCGGGCCATTTCTTTTCTTAATGATTTTAAAATGTTAAAATATCACTATTTGAAATTAATTAGGCTGAAAACTAATTTATATAACGCTGTTGATTAACATTTAACATTAATTCGACCCGTAAACCATGACATTGATTTAATGTAAATAAAACGTCAACCAATTAACCACTTTTAGTGTGGAATTACCTTCCCACATACCACGGGAAAAAATGTATACTCTGCTGGAGCCTATCCCAGCGCACATAGGGCGAAAGGCAGGGGGTACACCTTGG
>JAOTQW010090798.1:0-10922 GCA_026260075.1 Sisor rabdophorus | reverse complement strand
ACCTTCTTGTTGTGAGGCGACGGTGCTAACCACTGCGCCACCGCGCCGCCCTTCTCACATTATAGTTACAGTCTATCTTGCATCATTTAAACAAGGCAGTCTTTTACAGGTTCTTTGTCTATACACTTTCCATGATATCTCAGTGGTTAAGGTGTTGGATTGCAAATCAATAGATTATAAGTTATATATTCCTATTACCACCATGTTACCACTGATGGACCACTAAACAAGGCCCTAACATCCAATAAATGAATTTATGAATAGTATAAATAAATTAACTGTAAATTGCATAAAATGTAAATGAATATTTCATTTTTTCAAAACTCTTAAAAAATTAAAATGTACCTTACTACATGTATAAAAAACAAAAAATTCGGACACTTGGTTTTATGTAAAGAGCCAACGAATTAGAAAACTCTCATTTTATACTTGTTGTTCTAAGTCTGTGTAAATTGAGAGGTGTGTAGGGCCAAGCCTCTTGTTTCTTCCCTACAGAGAAGAAACCTAGAATGTAACCTGTAGCCATAGCAACAAACAAGGTTCAATGGATCTGAACCAGAGTAAGCATGTCTAAAAACATGATCTTTGCTTTAGTCTCAAGAGGAAGAGAAAATTAAAGGTGCTATAAGGTGCCATGTGATGCTTTTCTAGAATTTTGATTGAATTTATTAAATATTATGCAGTATAGGATCAAGAAACAGAACCAATTTTAAAATCCAAACAAATGTTATAAATGAATATACAACAATAAATTTACACTATTTAAGGGTATAAGCTGTGCCATAGGATGTGTGTGTGAGTGTATCTGTGTATGTTTCACTTCATTATGCCAAAGAAACATTGGCTTAATATCACAATGTAGGATTCAAAAAAAGTGTTGATGTTTTAAAAAATTAATCTCTGAACTTTTCAGGGTTTTCTTTGCTTAAATATAAATTTCTTTGATTGCTATAAAAAGGTGCAATATGAGAAGTCCGGCTGTTATCTTTACTACTGACCATTTCCCAGACACAGACACTCACAGTACATTTGGTACCAATATCCAGCAACTAACTTTGTTATATAGCATTAAATTAAAGTAGTGGGAGAAGCTTAGCTCATGGTCAATATTGGATTACAGAATAGGGAAAGGAAAGGAGGGCATTTCAAGATTAATGAAATATATAGGATTTAAATATGATTAGGGGCGGCGTGGTGGCGAAGTGGTTAGCACGGTCGCCTCACAACAAGAAGGTCTTCAGTTCGAATGCTGGGCTTGGGGTCTTTCTGTGCAAAGTTTGTATGTTCTTCTTGTGCTTACATGGGTTTTCTCCAGGTACTCCAGTTTCCTCACATCCCCAAAAGGGATGATGTTCCAGCATCAGAAAAATATCATGTTTATTTATAAACACACATCAAACACCTAGACCTTTTAAATACAAAAAAAATATATAACAATTGTATGATAAAGGGTAATCTGATTAATTCTGTAGAACCCTTATATATGAAAAGGTTTAGCTATTTTATGGCAACAGTAAAAAGTAGGAATTAGAGAGGGATCAGTTCCATTATCATTATGCTACTAATGATTTAAAGTTTGTAGTTTATAAATAAGCTACGTAAAGGTTTACAAGGATATGAAAAATGCATGGATATGGGAAAATGAATAGAAAATGGCTGATGTTTGTGGGGTGAAGCCCAAAGATAATATCTCTTATATTTACTGGGTGGCCAGCATGGAAGCGTAGTGGTTAGTATGGTCGCCTCACGACAAGAAGGTCCTGCGTTCGATTTCTGGGTATGGGTCTTTCTGTGCGGAGTTTGCATGTAAACCCAGCGCTTGCGTAAGTTTCCTTCGGGAACTCTTTCGGGTACTCCCACAGTCCAAAAACATGTGCATTAGGTTGATTGGTGACTCTAAATTGCCCATGTGAGTGTGTGTGGTTGTGTGTCTGTGGCCCTGCGATAGATTGGCTACCTGTCCAGGGTGTACCCCCTGCCTCTCGCCCTATGTAGGTGAACAATTGTCGAGCACAGCTGTAGAACTTCTAATTCAGGTAGTCAAAAAACTGAGGTGGGTAAAAAATGGTGTTAAAATAAGGCAGTGAAGTGTTCAAGGCTGATAATAGATAGTCAGCAGAATGAAGAAGAGCAGTGTCAAGTTTGGGTTAAATAACAATTTAAAAGTTCAATAAGGATATTACAGTTGAGGTGCAAACTGAGGCTGTGCTGTAAATTTTAGGTAAATGGCAGCCTAGAAGTTAGACTGTAATTATTTTGGGTTTAAACCAAAATGTAAGAGTAGCTTTTATAGTTTGTCCAGTTTTAACTTTACAAGTTTTAGAGATTAGAAGTGAGCGGGATGCAATAATGCAATTATGCATGGAATGCATAGTAAACAGGCTTTGAGTAGAATTGTTGCATAAAGCTCTTGCTGTTAGGTGAGATTTTAATTTTTTATAGTAGCATAAAATTTTAAGTTGTCAGATGTAGGGTAAGAGTGGCTAATTCAGAACATCAGCTGATGGATGGTGTAGTAACTTTAAAAGATTGATCTTCTGTTGCTATTAAAAATGATAATAACCCAAGCAGACATTCCAGCATTAAGAAGATAATGCCCAGAATAAGAGGCCAAACTGACAAAAGACAGGGAGTGTGGGATAATCAACCTTTAGTCTCTTTCATTTAACTTTTTTTAGAATGTAAGAATTTTAGTTTGCTACAGCAGCAATTGAAGAAGTGAGGCTTGGGAAAGCACATTTCGTGTTTGAAATGAGAATTATTATGCCAACCTAACCAAAAATTCAAAGCTTATTTTATTACTTATTTTTTCACATATATGAGGGGATATTAAAGGTTTCTAGACAAACCAACAAATGGCAGAAGCTCAGGCATGCATGCATTAATGTAAGTGTACACAGCAGATCTGGGAAAGAGACATTATGATTACATTATGGTACAATTATGATCAACATGACCAGCTGGACATTATAAAAAGCCAAGATCATTGAAACCAAAGGATGTCTCTTTGAATAAATAATGTTTGTTATTGACCATAATACTGCTGGAGGTTAATAGCTAAGTTCTTCAGTTGTTAGACTGTAATGATAATAGAAAGAATATTCTAAAGCAGGAGCTTGAAATGACTAATACACGTGTAATAAAATGCGAATACATCATGACTGGTACTATCAAAAAATAGCTTTTTATTTTTGGGCATATCCATTTCTTTATTTAAGCCTGTTTCCAAAGATCGTTTACAAATAAGACTATTGCAAAGTAAAAATAACAGCATAAAAGTCTAAAAACTAAAGAGTCTATTCAAAAATTTTAAACCAAAACAGCTTCAGGTAACTATGAGCAGGGACTCCCTGAAAAATCTCAGCAGCAGAAAAAAAATGTATGCCTAATCATAACAAGCATTATACATTTATACAAAAGGCAAAACTTAAATGTACAGTTCAGATATCTCCCACTGAATGTTTATCTTATTTAAGAAAAACATTACCTAGTAAACAACAATAAAACTAGATAAATAATCATTGACAATAGCTAAATATCTAGATTTTAACAGTCATTTATTTATTTAGTTATTTATTCATTTATCCTTCATACCCACTTATTCCCTAATTCTGGATAACAGTGATCTGCTGGAGCCTTTCCCAGACCACATAGGGCAAAAGGCAGGGGTACACCCTACTTAACCAGTCCAATGCAGGTCCACACATGGTTGAAAAAACAAAACACACACACATGGCCAATTTAATATTACCAATCAACCTGAGGGCGGCGCAGTGGTTTAGTGGTTAGCGCGGTCGCCTCACAATAAGAAGGTCATGGGTTTGAATCCGGAGTACATACAAACTCCTTGCCCAGGGAATAAAATCTGGTCTCTATTGCTGTGAGGCCACCATGCTTACTCACAGAAATTAATGTCAAAACCGTTGGAAACAAAAGTGAGTACAGACCAAATTATCTCCAAAATGTCCAAATTGGGTCCAAGTATCATTATCTTTGTACCAAATACTGTACTTTCTTGGTGTGAGGCGACCGTGTTAACCACTATGCCACCGCGCCACCCTTTAAGAGTCATAATATACCAGAGTATTAGTATTAGACATGTAAGGTAGGAGCAATTTAAATACTGTAGAATACTGTACAATATTCTTTGTTTTTTTTTCTATTTTTTGCTCATATTGTATATGAATTTAAGTTTAATGTAACTACTGGCTGTTTGAATAAAAATGTCAGTCATCAACTTTTAGACAGAAACCTGATCCAGATTTAGAGAATAATAAAAAAAAGTCTGGTAAACATTGTACATGTCTAAATAATGACTAACCTAAATAAAGCCAAACACAGGAAAAACTGCACATCCTGTTGCGGTGAGATGATCTAGGGTCCAAGCCTGCTTCCAAGCACAAACTAAGATAATTGGGGGAAAAAGCAGTGGAGCTGAAAATAAATGCTGCTAAAACTTCTGCGAGTTGGTGTCAATTTTCACAGAGATATGTTAGCATGGCTTGCACTCTTCACTCTTAATAACTGCAAACAAAATGATCCCACTATAAACAAAATAATCATATGTTCGCAACTGATAATTAGCTGCTTAATTGTTTAGTTTTATATTATCTATTTATATCTTGTATAAAAACTATGCCAAAAGCATCTGTTAAATAAACTAAGATCGTTAGTAAGATTGTGTTACAGTTCCATGATGTGTGTCTGAATTTCAACAGATGCAATTTTTTAATTAAAAATAAAAAAAGGATATCTAAAGTTTCATGTATCAACTGAAACTATAAGAGTTAATTAAAATATATTTTGAAAATAGCATTTTTTGGTAGAACAGAGGGATAAAATGAAGAAGACAGAGTGATGTGACCAGAGAGCAGCCGAGTCAGAAATCGAAAGTGTGTTGTAGATAAAAACTATTTTTATTAAAGTAAGAAACCTTGTTAGGATTTCAAACCTGCTACACTATAACCAAGTGTACCACAGACATCATCTGGAGCAGTTCAGAATCAATATTTATCAAATAACATCAAAAGAACAAAAAAAATTACAAAATATGTAATAAATATAAGGGTGGCACAGTCCAATAATGTGTGCATTAGGTTGATTGGTGACTCTAAATTGCCCATACGAGTGAGTGTGTTTTTGTGTGTGTGTGTGTGTGTGTGCAGGAGGTACACCTGTCCAGGGTGTACCTCCTGCCTTTCGCCCTATATGCTTATTATTCAGAAATAAGCAGGTAAGGAAGACGAATGAATGAATAAATAAATATAAAGGTTGTTTGTTGGCAGCACGGGTCTGGAAGAGACTTGTAGCAAGCTAGTTAGCTTTAGAATTAGAAGTCGCTTACAAGGTTAAGCCTTTCAACAAGTCTGCAATAAAAATTCTAATTTTTTCTTCTCCATCAGCCATTGTGGGCATAAAAATTCTAATATAAATGGACGTGTTCATTTTACTATCCGAACTTGCCTGAGACTGGGGTTTTACTCTGATCAACCAATCAGAGGATTCAAAAGTACTCACGTCTTCATATGCCAACCAATAGGCTTCGGGAGACAGGTTTAAAAATATGACTGGTTAAAGAAACATAATAGTCTTTATTATGTATATAGTAGTCTTTAATAATAATAATAAATCAGCACTATCTGCCCCTGCTTATATAGTTTAAGTTAGATGGACTGATTCCAAAGGTTTTGTGCAGATTACATTCAAATGGCAGTACAAAGTAACCAAAATCTTATTGGGAAAAAACTCAAATAAAAACATGAGTACATTCCTTCCTTTCCCTGTACATATTAATGATATCTTTTTATAAAATTAAAATCTGCTACGGCAGTGCGGTGGTGTAGTGGTTGGCACACCTCACAGCAATGGACAGCCCTGCAATGGACTGTTGACCTGCCCAGGGTGTACCCTTGCCTCTCACTATGTGCAGTGGGATAGGCTCCAGCAGATGACCATGACCCAGAGAATGAATAAAACTTTGCTACAATGTAAATTATTAAAGGTACAGCTGGTGTAACAGGGTAAATTTGTTGTTCCATTAAAACAAATCAACACACAGCCATTAATGTCGAAACCCTTGGCAACAAAAGTAAGTACAGGCCAAATTATTTTCCTTCCACAGTCCAAAAACATGTACATTAGGTGGATTGGTGACTCTAAATTTCCCATAGGAGTGAATTTAAGTATGTGCTTGTCTGTATGCGGCCCTGCGATAGACTGGCGACCTGTCCAGGGTGTACCTCTCACCCTATGTGCACTGGGATAGGCTCTAGCAGACTCCCGTGACCCTGAATTAGGGAATAAGCGGGTATAGAAGGTAAATAAATAAATAAATGAATGTTTTGAAATTTTTTCCTGTCTGTTTACATGTAATTCAGTATTAATGCATCTCAGCCAAAAATCTGTACATTAATTTTTTTTTTAATTCTACAATTTATTGTGTTTTATCTTTTCTTGGTTCATTAAGATACATCTGCTTAAAATTAAACTATTACAGCTCAAAGTCTGCATCATTAAAGGAACTAAAAACATCCAGGCCACTTTATCTTAATTGAGCTTTTTCAATGTATTTTATTAAAGCTTGTCTCCCTGTTTGTGGTTGCTACAGCACAAAGAAAACGTTGTGAAAGTGCAGGGGTGGGCTTTTTGTGTGTGTGTGTGTGTGTGCTTGTGTTTGTGCGTGTGTGTGTGTCCATCCATTGAGTTGTGTTTATTCGTGTGTGCTGACCCTTTCAAATGTCAGCGGATTGTGAGTGAGCATGACTGATTGAACTACTCCCGTCCTTTCCCTTTTCTCAGTTAATGCATGTTGGAGTCAGTAGGTTTATGTTTCATTTGCACAAGGCATTTCTTACTGGAGCGGGGTGGAATATCAATCTGTAAACAAGATTAGACGCAGAAAGACATACAGAAATTGAGACTGTTTTTTTTTTGGTAATGCAAAGGAAATCTTAAAGACCTCACACAAACAGGCCTCTGAAATTCACAGCAGCTTCCAGAGGATGCCCATTTAGCTTGTAGGGCAACCAAGGGTCATTAGTTTAGTTAATGTTAGATTAGTTCATGTTTTTACCAAACAGCCATTAATGCAACTTTTTTTGTTATTATTAAACAAAAGTAATAATAATTCTTTTTTTGGTTACAGTCTTTTACTTTCTTTCTCTTTTTAAGCTATTGTTGGTCGGTGTAGTTAGCATGGTTCTCACAGCGAGAAATTCTTGGGTTTTATTCCTCGGATAGGATTCTTTCTGTGTGAAATTTGCATGTTCTCCCTGCACTTGCGTGGGTTTACTCCAGGTACTTCGGTTTCCTCCCACAGTCCAAAAACATGTACATTAGGTTAATTGGTGATTCTAAATTGACCTTATAACTGATCAAGTTAGTGTGTGGTTGTTATGATATAAATGTGCATGTTAGTGTGTGGTTGTTATGATATAAATGTGCATGTTAGTGTGTGGTTGTTCCTCTATGCCTGGGCCTGTGAAGAACTGGTGACCTGTCCGGGGTGTACCCCAGCGTTTAACACTATGTGCTCTAAAATAGGCCTTAGCAGACCCTTGTGACCCAGAGTTAAGGAATAAGTGGGTATAGTAGATGAATAAATATATAAACTATTGTAAATTGTGTGTTTGAATGATAGGGCTGCACGGTGGCATAGTGATTAGCCTCACAGCAAGAAGGTTGTGCGTTTGATTCAAGGGTCTTTCTGTGCAGAGTTTGCATGTTCTCCCCGTGCTTGCGTGGTTTTCTCTGGGTTCTCCAGTTTCCTCTCACAGTCTTAAAGCATGTGCATTAGGTTGATTGATGATTCCAAATTGCCCATAGGAGTAAGTGTAAGTTCGTGTGGTTGTGTGTGTGGCCCTGCGATGGACTGGCAAACTGTCCAAGGTGTAACCCCTCCTCTTGCCCTATGTGCTCTGGGATAGGCTCCAGCAGACCCTGTGACCCAGAGCTTGGGAAGAAGCGGGAATAGAAGATGAATGAATGAACAAGTGTTAAAACTATTAATACCCACTGCAATATCATAATGGTATCCACAGGGGTGGCAGAAGTTAAGAATATGGTGGCTATGGCCACAACTGGCCATCCCTAGGCAGCCTCTCTGTTGTGTGTTAGATGCATTAGACATTTGACCAACAGTTTTCTGGCAAGAAATCTAAGGATAAAAAACTTAAAATCATTGGCATTGACATTCATTTATTCAAGTTAAGTAGCTTTGTTATTTTGCTCTGAGTCAGTGTTCAAATTACTGCATGGTTAATATTTTTAATAATTGAGTATGCATAAACTGACATAAATGAGGAAAAATGCTGGATTAAAATAATAAATAAATAAATAATTCCCTTATAATTAGTGCGACCACCTGTTCTGCATTTTGTGGGAATGTGCCAAAAGTTACAGATTGGTCCTGCATCCTGAACCATTTGTCCCACATTATATTACCAAATAGAAAATGTTGTTCTAGACATTTTTTTTAGAAAAATGTATTTGATTCTGAGGCTGATGTTACACTCAAACTACTTCAGCTACATTCTGTTAAAATATGGTTTTAAAATTGATGCACTAATAAAGATGTGTTTGCTGGAGCCTATCCCAGTAAACGTAGGGCGAGGGGCATGGGTATACCCTAGTCCATAACCCCAATGTGATGTTATCTTATGTTAGATTTTCATTTGCTTGATTTGTTGTCTTATAGACTTTTCATTCATTCATTCATTCATTCATCTTCTATACCTGTTATTCCCGTACTTGGGGTGACGGGGATCTGCGAATCCTTATTCCAGCGAACATGGGGCGAAAGGCAGGGGGTACACCATGGAACATAGGGCAATTTAAAATTACTGTGGGAGGAAACCAGAGTACTGGAATAAACCTGGGTACTCTAGAAGAAACTTGGGAAGAACATGCAAACTCTGCACAGAAAGACCCTGTTCCCAGGATTCAAACCCAGGACCTTCTTGTTGTGAGGCGGCTGTGCTAACCACTACACCACCGTGCCGCCCTCTTATACTTTAAACAATGGAATTTGTACCTGTCTTCTGGTGTCCATCAACAGCACTGGTGGTTATTATGATGCTTGTGATAATCTACATTCGTAATATTACAAAAATCTGTTTTTTTATTAAGAGTGTGTATTTAGAATGAAAAAAGGTGATGACGATTGCTAGCTAAAATATTGAAAACAGTAACTGTAAACCAGAAATATAAAAACAATACTTATTTGCTAACAAATCAGTTTAGAATGACGTATGCTTTCTGACCAGCAAGCTAGTTTATATGCTAGTTTATCCAGCACATATAAACAAAATTCGGTTTTGTTCACGGATTTTTAGGTAAATGATATTATGAACAGTGGAATAGTATGGGATAGTGGAATAGCAGTAAGTCTGACACTGGATTCTATATATATTAGACTTGTGGCCATAGCAAATGTCTGATATGTTCATTTTCATTCTGTCAAAGGAACATATGCTACTACTGATGGAAAGTTAAACAAAATCAATTTATGTACTCTTTTGCAACAGTAAGAGAAACACTATATGTGGAGTTTTTGATTGAGTCACTAATGTGCACAAATCTAAGTCATCAGGTGCTTTAAACCACAAACTTGGAACATCAAAGCCAATTCTCTTTATTGGTTTGATTTCCACTATATATATTTTAACAAATCTATAGCACACCCATTAGATAAAATGATGTTTCACATTGTATAAAAGTAATTAATTGTATAAAAGAGTATAAAAGTATAGAAAGAATAAAAGTTTAAAAAGTATAAAAGTATAAAAGATCCTTAAAATAGTCCCTTTTTATATTTTAATAATTTCTCTTATTGTATTTTAAGTCTGTTTAATATTATTGTGTGTTATTATTGTGAGTTAATTTTAAGCTACACATGTTTTACTTAGGATGGCACGGTGGAGCAGTGGTTAGCACGTTCGCCTCACTTCTTGTCCAGAGTTTGTGTGTTCTCCCTGAACTTGTGTGGGTTTCCTTTGGGTACTCCAGTTTCCTTCCACAGTCCAAAAACATGCTCATTAGCTTGATTGGCGATTCTAAAAATTGCCCATTGGAGTGAATGTGAGTGTGTGTGTGTGGTTGTGTGTGTGGCCCTGCAATGAACTGGCGACCTGTCCAGGTTGTACTCCTGCCTCTTGGCAGTGGGATAGGCTCTGGGATAGGCTCCAAAAGACCCCTGTGACCCCGAGCTTGGGAATAAGTGGGTATAGAAGACGAATGAATAAATGGTTTACTTATAGACACATGCTTTCTTTTTAATTTATTTTAGCATCACTTTACAGCAGGTCAAGCTGATTCTGGTACACATGCTGTTTAAACCTAATTAGTAACAATGTGCAATTTTACCTAATTACCAAAAAAGTAATAAATCTATGTGAATCTTGAATCAGTTTTTATTTAAAAAGTAATTGCTGTAAAAAGTTACATTATTTCACATCCTATTAATACTAAAATTAAGTGTCTGAATAAAACTAGACTTTGTTCAACTATTTGTAATAATCAGTGGGAATTTTATGTGTGTGTTCATTAACATGAACTATGCTGCACATTTCGAATATTTAACATGATTTTCAGTTGCTTTTCAGTTATAAATCACAATATATATTAAGTTATTTACTGTGAATTAAATTACAACTTTATAAATTAAAGTACCTACCATGTTGCCTTCCCGATCATTAGTAAATGGTTAAAATTTTTAAGATTGGGCTTTGATTTTAGCACCATCGAATTGCCATTACAAATGTTAATGTAAGATTTGGGCTTGAAAAAATAGCGGTCTAATGTGCTGAAGATCCCAGAAAAAATTAATACATATGAATTAAATTCAAGAATATGTTTATGCGGCGGCGCGGTGGCACAGTGGTTAGCACCGTCACCTCACAACAAGAAGGTCCTGGGTTCGAATC
>JAOTQW010090788.1:0-10923 GCA_026260075.1 Sisor rabdophorus | reverse complement strand
CCCCCGTGACCCCGGAAAGTTCGGGAATAAGCGGGTAAAGAAGATGAAATGAAATTATTTTGATGACTTTAGTACTATGGGAAAAATCATCACAGAAATATGGTCCTTTAAATTCGATATACCTTAATGCATACAATTGATCAGTTCGGTATAGAAAATATTGTGTACATGCTCATTCTAATTCATTATAAACAATGAATTATTATCAGTTATTCTAAGCAACGAGATTAAGGAATCGTTAAGAATGCACTGAGCAATCAACATTATATCCATTTAACATGGGACAGTCTGAGCTTTTCATTAACACTCAGGAACAACGAATTACTACAGAATTAGACAAATTAAGCTATCAATATTTCTTTATGTACTTGCTACCTGAAATTTTAGATGGACTCATGAAGGAACAGCTGATGCAAAGCACTGCTTAAGTTTCCAGTTAGGTTTTGCAATACTGAGCAGGATGATAAACAAAGACACGTGCTTAAGAGTAGTTTCCAAATGGGGCGGGACACAACACAACTTCCGGATTCTTAGCCAGACGATATAAAACGCAGCTGCGCACTTTCAGACTTAGACAAAATTTCACAACAGTCTGACAGATCTATAAAGCGATATTTTACAAAGAGTTTTATTTAATTTTGTTTTGTTTTGCTTGGTGTTCGCTGCAACATGCCATTTCTTGGGCAGGACTGGCGTTCCCCTGGGCAAAGCTGGGTTAAAACCGAGGACGGATGGAAAAAAAGCACGAAGGACGATAACGAGACGAATAACAACATTTCCATGAGGTCAGTTTCACGTTGCTGTCATGAATGTCCCGTTTACAGGCGTTTTGTTCTGGCTGTCCCATGTTGTGATGCGGCGATTTGAGAAATATTGGGAGAGATGGAAGTGCGCTTAACAGACTCTGATCGTAGTTTTGTTTACAGTATTGAAGTTGTCGAATAGAATCGCTATGGAAAATGCGAGAGATGATAAGGGACATCCCTTTCACCTACAGAGACATTGGTTTCATGTTACAGCTGTTAAACATCAGACTATTAATACAAACCGAGAGAGAGAAAGAAAGAACGAATACGCCTCTGCCCGGCCTGCGCACTGTTAACAGGCGCAACAAAAGTTTAAAGTAACACTAAAGTTACTGATGTATCACATAATACATCCAATAAGCGGTTAGGTGCGACAACTTGCTGAGCGACATCTTGATGGTGCTGGAAATCGATCTCAAGACCTTCCAGTCAGCGGTCCATTACCTTAACTACAACGAAACCACCCCCCCAACATAACATGCTTAAACAAAATGACTCCTTGCCAGCCTACTTATAACTGTTGCCACAGTTCTCCAAAATGTCTCTCAATGTTTGCATCATTTATATTATTCCTGTACTTGAACTAAGAGACTCAAACACTTGACACGACAATACCTATGTGCACAAAACACCTGAAGTTCTGATTCTGACTTAATCCCTTTAAATTGAACACCTTAAGGAGAAACTGGAACACCAAATGAACCCCAGACCTTCTCAAACTCAACATTGGTGGCATTAGTGTGACTTAATCAGGAATAGGATGTTCAAAACACATGTTTTATTCACTTTATTTTGTTTCCAGCCATGACTGCAATCAAGAGGACTATAACAAAGAGAATCTGCTCCTCTCTATTAATTATGAGGTGGCATCTAAGAAGCGAAAGAAGGATTTGCTGAACAATAACACTAAGGTTCCCTGTAAGTGATGACATCATATTAACTATCATTGTATAAAATGTTTTTATTCTGTAGTTATGGATCGGTTTTTTTCTAGACTTCCACAAAGACAAATGGATTTATGTGCACAAAGGGAGCACCAAAGAGGTACAAACAAAACAAAATCTTAGATTTGTTATTTGAAATTTAACAAGCAGTAAAATTTATGGTTTTTACAGCGACATGGCTACTGTACTTTGGGTGAAGCTTTCAATCGCCTGGATTTCTGCAGTGCCATTAGGGACACCAGAAGATTTAATTATGTCGTGAGGGTAAGCTTTTTTGTTTTGGTCAACAAGAACATGCCATAAGTATAGGAGCTAAACATGTTTAAAACTAAAAGTTCAAAATAACCTGACTAATAGATATTATAGCTATTAAAGAATACGGCATCGCTTATCACACAGTAAGCTAATTTAAAACTCATTTTTTTATTGGAATTTACGACTTTATGAGGATACGGAGATTGAGACAAGTTGAAAGGGTGTGTGTGTGTGTGTGTGTGTGTGTGTTTTTAGTCTTATCACCAAACTCCAGACTAGTCATCTTCTTAAAAAGTATTGTCACGTTCATTATGTTCCTAAGTGTGTATCAAGTGCGAGCATGTGTCATCATGTTCAGAACAACACTAACTATAGAAAAAGCACATAAAACTTTGGGGAAATGCTGTTGTAAGATGAACTAATCAGTTAATTAATTATTTTGGAAGGAAAGGATGGGTATAAAAGATGTTAGATGGTCACATTAAAAATAAGCACCTCGTTTGCAAATTATTAGAACTATATTACAGCTTGTGTGAAACCAGAATATAAAACAGATCTTCACAGGTTTCCAGTAACCGACTTTGAACACTTTTTAATCTATAGCGAGTATGTAAAGTGTTAGAAGGTGTGTCTCTCTCTTGGTACTGTGCTGCGCTTTTGATTTCTCCTCATTGTTTGTTTGTGGATTAAAGGTACCAAAATCTTTTGCCATTTAGTTTCTAGATTTATTTTGTAATGAAAAAAACAGTCCATGTGACAAGCGAACAAATAACATCAACACACGTATATTACCTAACCAGTATTCAGTTGATAATCCTGTGATGCACATCGAGTCACCTTTTTCTGTTAAACAAAAGTTAACCTTTAAGTTAAACAACAAAAAACCTGCGATTCATAAAACCTACACAATGAACATTAAAACAGCCTAATTGATTATTAGTTATGTATCAAATTTTAATGTAGTAAAACCATTTCTGTTAATTAGGCGGGTGGTGTTAAGATGGTCTGGAGATAGCAGGACTCTCTGTACCAGTTTGAGAGGTTAGAAATATCACATCCTGAAGGGCACCACGTGAACAAACTCTAACAGGTTATCAAGGCGGACGTGATTCCGCTAAAAGCCAGTCACATGATCAGGTCAGGCAGAGTATCTGTGGCGCTCCATAGCACTGCAGTTCTTGGATGGCCAACATACCAACCTACTCTGCACTGGCATTCGGACACAGTGGAAACAAAAACACTGATCTGTTGATTGAGTGGTCTGTGCTGGAACTGTGTGGAAGCGTCCATAAATCCACTTGTTTGTCAGCCTAAAATAACTGGGTAAAATCTGTATTTATGCACTGGTGCCGATGACCTTTAAAAAATACTCCAATGTTTTCTCAAATAAAAAACAGCCCATTGCTAACTGAGACATAAAGCAGGGTGTAAAGTGATAAAGGATGCTTGGCTGCTTCCCAGAGTGTGTTGTTGCTTTAGTTAGATGAGAGGAAGGCAGAACAGAATGTCTTCAAGTCTAAATACTTATAATTTATGCCCTTTAGCTGCTTGAGTTGATTGCCAAATCGCAGCTACCATCTCTGAGCGGCGTGGCGCAGAAGAACTACATAAACATTCTGGAAAGAGTGGTGAAGAAAGGTGAGGGCGAAACGCACACTTTCAGTCTTGTCAGTTAAACCATTTTTTTTCTCTCTCACTGTGTCTAAATACACACATACAAATAACATTTACATTAATATAAACCTGTCTTCTCCTTTTAAATATTTGTAGCAGATATATTAAGGAATCAAATTACTTTTTTCAATAGTTGGCTGAGAGCAAACAAGAACCTTGTATTGTATTGTAAACTAAGCAGTTAGTCACTAAAACAAAATTGCTCAGCCTCATAGCTCATTTCTAAGTAAAAGTAAAAGTATTGTAATAAAATAAGACAGCTTTTTAGCTGGCTAGTGTTTAATCTTCATAGTCTCGGTTGTATTCCTGCAGCTCTGCAGACGTCCATGTAAACAATGTTAATCCTCTGACCTTGTTCTGCTCCTGCTCTGTTTTAGTTTTGGAAGATCAACAGAATGTAAGGCCTATCAAAGAGCTGCTGCAGACACTGTACGTGTCACTGTGCAGCCTAGTGCAGGACATGGGCAAGTCTGTGCTGGTGGGAAACATAAATATCTGGGTCCACCGCATGGAAAACATCCTTCAGTGGCAACAACAGTTGGACAACATTCAGATTAACAGGGTGAGTAAAACAGAGAGGTGGTAATCAGTGCACATAATCCCTAACAACAACAACTGACTAAATATGCCCATCTTTACCAACTTATGAAAATAGAATTATAATTATTAATATTCCTGCTTGCCTTGATTTGGCTTCTAAATGCCTGATTATTGGGTTAGCTTGATTTCTACATTATTGGAAATTAAATCTTTATCTGAAAAGAATCTACATTTCCCTTTTTTAATCATTCATTCATTCATTCATCTTTTAGCTTGCCTATTTAGGGCTATACAGGGGGTCCACTTGAGCCGCTTGAGTTCAATGTTCAAAAAACATGAAGTGTGACTGTGAGGTGTGCCAAAACTTTTGTTCACATTTGAACATCTAGAATATGAAATATGCAAGGGCAAATAAAACAATTATTGTGGTATTGAAATAATCAGAAAGATGCAAATAAAAAGGCAAGTTTGACTACATAAAGATAAGCAGCAAGTAAACATATATACAAATAAAACAAAGCATATGAATTGCATTTTATATAAATTAATTAATTTAATTATCTTCTATACTTGCCTATTCCCTAATTTGCATAATTACAGGGGTCTTTTGGAGCATATAACCACTCTCTAAAGGACGAAAGGCAGGAGGGGTACATGGCAACCATGACAAAACATGCTAACTTCACACAAAAAAACAATCAAAGGTTATAAGGTCTTATTGCTGTGAGGTAACAGTGCTAACCACTAAGCAATTGTCCTGCCCCACACTTTATATTTTAACACCAAATTAAATGTGTTAAATATGTAAAAACCTAAACAGCTTTTAAACATATTTTAAAACATCTGTTGGTGCATGATGCAACACAACACACAGGGTTTCAAGTGGTGCAGATAAATACCCTAAGACAAGATTAAAGAGCATTAGGTGGTATGTTTTGTGTAAAACTCCAGAATCTGCAAAACAAAGGGCACGGTCCTTATTATTCGGTTATAGTATAAATAATGAAATAAAAAGTGTAATCTTTTATGACTTTAGTTTGTGATTATTAGATTTTTAGCTGAATTGTTACAAAATACAGTAGAAAAACATTTAACAGTGATTGGATAAATGTGATTAAATTTTTTTTTCTGTATCCAAAGCCCACACACAGCGGGATGACTCTCCTGGATTTACCCATCAGCCTCCAACTAAACATCATGCAGCGGCTGTCAGACGGCCGGGACCTAGTTAGTCTGGGGCAGGTGTGTCCTGAGCTCGGTTTGCTAACCGAGGACAGATTGCTGTGGAAGAACCTCTGCCAGTATCACTTTACAGACCGACAGGTACAATGTTTTAACAATAAATATAAAATTATGGATAAACATGGCTAGATGTTTGTTATACTTCTTAATTAATTACTCAATTACTCAGCATTGAATTGATGATTACTTGCCTATATTTGATATTACATACAGATACGCAAACGATTGCTGATATCGGAAAAGGGTCAGCTCGAATGGAAAAAAATGTACTTTAAGCTGTGTCGGTGTTACCCTCATAGAGAACAGTACAGCGACACCTTGCAGTTTTGCACCCATTGCCACATCCTGTTCTGGAAGGTAAGGCTAAAATGTCGAGTGTAAAAATAAAACTAAGTGTAAAAAAAAAATTAAGTCCACATGTTAAAAGTTTTCGTATTGTCTTCTACAGGATACAAACCATCCCTGCACAGCCAATAACCCCGAGAGCTGCAGTATTTCTGTTTCTCCACAAGGCTTTATCAACCTCTTCAAGTTCTGAAGGAACCAATTTAATTTCTTTGTACATATTGTATATAGTCGAACGTGATAGACCTGAGACTATATCCTTGTATAGGAATGGATTTTGTATTATTGGAGGCAAGATTTGTTCATTTTTTGCTTTGCACTATGCAATTGATTTTCAGTACAGTTGCAGTCCTTTATACCATGGGATCTTTTTATATGATAAACACTATTGGACAGTGTATATACATGTGCAAAAGCATGCTGGAGTTTGAATGTGTGCACACTTTATATAGAACGTTTTCCACTTTTTTTACATTGGAATATTTCCTTTAAATGTATTTGCTTCAAATATTACACACTTGACTATAGGACAGTTGGGAGACTACAATAACATGTAGTTTATTTATTTTATTCAGTGGCCTACCTTCTTATTCCGACCGGAAAAAAGCAAGATTGTTGCAAACGCTGATACTGTTAAAGGGAAAGAACAAATCCTGCTCCCACAGAGTGAGAATAAACTAAGCACTTCGATTGCCGTGTCAAGTATTTCACTGCTATCTGATTAAATAGATACATTTAAAATACAGTATATTTTTCTTCAGGCAGCACAGTGGCTTAGTAGTTTTTACTGTGGTCTCACAGCAAGAAAACAGGTTTCATTCGCAGGCAGGAGTCTTTCTGTGTGAAGTTTGCATGATCTCCCCATTCTTGTGTGTTTCCTCCCACAGTCCAAAACATGTATGTCAGGTTGATTGGTGAGTCTAAATTGCCCAAAGGAGTGAGTGTATTTGCGGCTCTGTGATGGGCTGGTGACCTGTCCAGGGTGTATCCTTTCCTTTTACCCTTCAGAAACCTATGATAGGCTCATACTTCCGTTAATTAGAGAATAAGTATAGAAAATGATAGAATATTTTTATTTTAAATTGTTACACCAGGAAATGAACATCCTGTTCATGAAATACGATTTATTATACACTGTGGCTGTTAATTATGTAAAAATGGCCCACGTGCAGTCCTTAAACTTTTCTCCATTACTTGACCTTTTATTTATTTTTTTAAACTGCACCAATATTAACTTATGTAAGAAGGTTTTAGGTGAACTGGAATTTACCTTTAAAACTAGTACACAAATTTACATGGTCAATTATTTTAAGATCTCAAAACCTTACTTCACTTGTACAAAACTGTACGGTATGTTCTCAGCTTAGTTGGAACAAACAGAAAACAGATGTAATATTTCAATATTTACAGACTTAACTTGTAGAGCCATGTTAAAACAATTCACTGTTCTAAATAAAACCAAATCCAAAAAATATAAAAAGTGAATATACAAAAAAAGTGTAACCACAGTAATAAGGGCTTACAAAAATATCCCACGGGTACATTACCTTCCCAGAACATCAGAAACACACTGTTGTCTACAATGTTTTTTTTTCTATGTTGTATCATTACCAGTACCACTCTTAGTTTTCAAGACTTAGATTTATAGGACATTACCCTGGACATTTTCAGGAACATTTAAAATTCCTTTACAATGGGAATATGGATTGCAGAATAATTACTTAATTAAAAGGAACTTTTTAAAAAGAAGCTATACAGTACACAGTACGGCTATGAGTTAACAATAAAATCAGAAATACAAACTTCGATGATAAACTCTTCACTTTATTATTATGTTCTCATGTCAAGTCATGTTTTTTTCTGCCCTGTCATTTAATGAGGAAACAGTAAGAAAGTAACATTCCTGAATTATTTTAACTCTTTTCAAAATGGAGTCATTTAAAATTGATTAAGTGTATAAACTAAACAACACAAAACATGTCCAACTAAAACCTTAATTTTATGTGCATGCCAAACTAATACAAACGGATCTGCATGGATCATATGGTACGGGTGCTCCAGAAAATTGCATAAACATTCAAGCATTTAATTCCTAGAATCTGCAACCGCCAACACAAGACTGAACTACACTACGTCACAGCAAGGTTTCTCAAAACTTAGTAACCCGGAACACATTGGTTTCTGTTACAAGCGTAATTTGTTTTAGACCATTTGTAAAAGAGAAAAAGAATAATAATTTTTCCAACAATAAATATAAAGATCAATTATTTTGTTTATACATTAGTTCTCATTATCCATGTGTTTTCCTGGACCGATTTTCAAACCAGTTTAACTATGACACTAAAGATATTACGTCCTACAGTTGAAAAGGATAAAACAGTAAAAAAGTTTAAATGCAGACTGCACATTAGATCTCCTCACCTAACAGCAGTGCTCATGAGTTCAAGCCCCCCACAGGCATGCCCCATAACCTGTACTCAAAAAGGGGCTAAACAAAAGCTGACGGTTGAGCCGGCAATTCATTAATTCATTGATTTTCTAGGCCTGCTTATTCCCCAACACTGCTGGAGCCTATCCCAGCGCATATAGGGCAAGAGATAGGGGTACACCCTGAGGTCGCCAGGCCACAAATGAACAACCACACACTTGCATTCTTTCCTATGGGAAATTTAGCGTCACTAATCAACCTAATGTATATGTTTTTAAACTGTGTTAGGAAACCAGAGTATCTGAAGTAAATCCTCTCAATCGTGGGGAGAACATGCAAACTCTGCACAGAAAGACCCTGTACCCGGGAATCTGACCCAGGACCTTCTTGTTGTGAGGTGATCGTGCTAACCATTACACCACTGCACTGCGGCAAAGGAATCTATAGAAATAAATCTATGGAAATAAAAGCGCTGTTTTTTTATTTAACTATTATAATATGCATTTTAAAAGTAACTAAAGTCTTTTATTAGTATTAGAAAGATGCAGTAAGCATATTATTTGCTCTACCTGCTACACAGCTGTATTACTACAGACAATAGTCAATTACATTGATTGGAGAGCTGGTTTCTCTATTGTTTTTAGTTGAATTTCCCTGTAATTTATTTTTTAATTTTAATTTTTCAGTGAGTAAAAGTAAACAACTTAAATAAACATCCAGGTAAAATTTATTCTGTTGCCTTTAGGTTCACTTCCTTTGCATTACTGTGTTTAATTCTGGCAATTAACATAGGACTGTAAAAAAAACATAATCTACACCACAAACAAGAGTAAGTAACAGATAGCAGGAATGCAAAGCTTATACAACACATTTGATTGCATGTACCCTCAGTGCACAGGGGAAAAAAACAAGAGTTCTTAGCATAAAGTTTCAAGCACCGAATATCCTCTCCAAACTCCTAACACAATTAAAACATTCCAGCTGATAAAAATGGCACAGAAATTATTGTAATAATTTAAATGATACATGATAAATATGGACACAACAGCATTTCTGTATAAAAAATAAACACAAAAGCTATAACCAAAATTAATACTAAACATTTCATCAACCAAAGTCTTTGATCAAAAACAATGGTTAAATATGTTGGCAAAAAATCTCGATTTAAGAGAAAAAAAGGCTATACAACATATGGCCAAAGGTTTATAGACACATAAGCATTACAAAACACATTATTGTTTTGCCCCAAACTTGCACAGATAACCTTGGTGTTGAGATTTCCCTTCACAGGAACTATGAGTTCCAGCATGAAATGTCAATGTGCACAAAACCCCCTTGGAATGGAATGGAAGAACTCTCATATTCTGTACAGAGTACTGACTCTGACTAAACCCCTTTAAACTAAAAACCTTTCAGATGAACCCCAGAACTCCTCAACCTCAATATTAGTGTTGGATCTCACTAATAATATTATAACTGAAAAAACAAAGCCACACAGGTCTACACAATCTAGTGGGGATTATTATACAAGGTAGAATTAAACTGTATCTGAAATAGGATGTTCCAAAACACATCTGGGTGTAACAGTTATCCAACCATATTTTTAATCATTTTATCTATTTTTTTTCTGAGGAAACAATAGTACATTTTGTTTACACCACTGTCAGTTTTCTTGCAATGTCCCATAAATATATCTGTAACAATAATAGCTGATAAACATCCTATGCAAATATACACAGTATGAGGAACTGCAACTTAATAACTGTGCATGTAGTGGAGTAGGATAACGTAATACATTATGTATTATGAATACAGGAAAAACATTTTATCTGATCAGAATAAGATTTAGCCTCGATACTAACAAACAGTATCAAATAACAAAAAGCCCTGTTCAGTTACATTGTTTCTTTATCCAAAATCTTAAACATATTTTTTCTAAACCTGTACCAGTAAAAAAATAAATAAACAAAAAACAAATCTGTTAACATTTAGGGTAAAATAACATTATTAATATCATACTAATAATTCATCAAAAAAAACTCTTCCCAAAGACATTAGATATACCCAGTAACAGTAACCCTAACGGATAACCAACAAGCATTAAAAGGAGGTAGTGAGAGCTTACGAAGTGCAAAGTGATATTCAAAAACAATGTTCCTTAATTTAACAGTGACTTCAACTTTGAAAGTGCAATTCTATGTGTTTAACAAGATTTTTGTTGTGGTGCTTGAAATGTTAAGGTTTTTAGTGAAGCACACACTTACTGTAACCAAGAGAGTAAGAGAGGTGGAATCCAGGATGTGGTTCCAGTGCTGGTGTTGACGGGTTACACACACTCACCATTTACTGCTTGGCCCTGAAATTTTACAGCAGAAAGACAGACAGACATGTCAGACCTTCCAAATGTGATTACTTGGAAAGCAATGGTAAGAGAACACATTCTATAGAGACAAATTATTAGAACACCCGAAAATCAAATTTTTATGAACTAGGGTTGTGATTCTTTCTCTAACAATTCTTAAATAGATTAAATATAGTTCATAATTAATTTTAAGGTATAAATGTGCACAAAAGGGGCGGTGCGGTGGCGCAGTGGTTAGCACCGTCGCCTCACAACACGAAGGTCCTGGGTTCAAATCCCGGGCTTTCTGTGCGGAGTTTGCATGTTCTCCCCGCGCTTGCGTGGGTT